>JANRGV010112351.1:0-13841 GCA_024734035.1 Alethe castanea
GAGCGCCGGCTCGGGAGCGGCTGCAGTACCGCGCTGTGCCCACAAGGCGGCAGCACTGGGGAGCGCCGGCTCGGGAGTGGCTGCAGTACCGCGCTGTGCCCACAAGGCGGCGATGTGCGGGTGGCGTTAGGGGTGGGTGCGGAGCCAGGGCTGGGGCGCGGGCCAGGGGCGGGGCTGGGGGAGGGTCCCAGGGTGACTGACAGGGAAGAGGGCAGGGCTAGAGTTGGGGTTGGGGTTACGATATCCAGACCCCAATGAGCAGTCCCGCGCCCCCGAGGGCCACATAGGGACCTGTGCTATGGAGATTACATTTCAGTTGGCTGTTTTATCACTTTTTGCACTATATTTATAAAGCAGGTTTTATGCTAGACTAGTACAAACTGAGCAGATTAGTCTCTAGGTATGTGTGAGCAGTGTATGTGATAAAAGCATGTGGATGGATAAATTTGCACATATTTTTCCCTTGAATTGGATTTTTTGCAATTCACTTTACTAAATTCTCCTTGCTGTTCATCAAAGAAAATTATTAATTTATTAATCTATATCTGGCCTACAAGGAAACTAGAGATTGCTGTAAACAATTCAGGAGTTTACCCTTATAAATAAAAGATGCAATATACAAATTGTCAAGGAAGTCAGCTGGGCAAGGGAGTTTTATAGGTAGATTGTGTAGATCAGGTGACTTACAAGTAGGAGAAAACCATGCAGTGAAAAAATATTCAGAGAATAGAGATAGAAATAGGAATGCTGAAGCAATTATGTGAAGCAGAAGGCAATGAATGAGTTTGAAGAAAATAGGAGATTACCGAGATTACCAAGCTTGGCTTCATGCAAACCAGAATGGGAAAACATGACTATTACTAAATCTGAAAATTAAAAGTGTACAGTGAACAACAGAGAGGGTGCTAGGATCTGAGTACGTTTTCTGTCTGGGGAAAAAAAAAGGGACTGTTAAATAAAAATCCTAGACATGAAAATTATTCTGCAAAACCAAGTCACAATTCCCTTGCAGCATTCAGAAATAGTCTAAATCTTGTCTAAAGTTTAATTTTTACTTAATGAAGTTATTGCCACAGAGATTAGCAAATTCTTTCAGTTCAGAGATATTTAAATTTAGCAGCAGGAAAAAGAAGTTTGTTGAGTGTGGAATCTACCCCTGCTGCTCCAAAACAATCAGAAACAGGAAAAAGTAATCAAAAGAGAGTTTTAATGAGTTATAGAGCTATTGTTTACTGTGAGGGGCTGAAAGCCTGAAGCCTAAGCCTAAAGGACCTTCATGACCCTCCACTGCCTCTCGGTGGCAAAATATTTGCTTGAAATTACGTCAAAACAGCACAATGTGTGTGTCTGAAGGCCAAGGGGGTGGGAGAAGTGCTGAGAAAAATAGTGGAAATTCCCTGAGTCTCTGAACGTACGGAAGGCTTTCCCTGAAAAACAAGGCAATAAACAGCAGCTGTATTCCTACATTCAAGCTAACACAGACAGTGGCTCTTTGGACACTCCCAAATCGAAGGCTTGCCCTGTCAGCCAGCCCTAGAAGCAGTTGTAGCCCTTGCTCCACAGCTGCTGAGCAGGGTGTGCTGTGGGGCTGCTGGTCCCAGGCACAAGCCTAAAGGGCAAGTGCCCTCGGGGCGCGAACTGCCGGGGTGTGTGCGAGACCCAGGGCTCTCTGCGGCAGCCAGGGTAAAGCTATACTGCCGTGCTCTCCTGAGCCTGCCAAAGCCAAAGCTTCACAGGGGGATCTGGAAGCTCTTTTGCAGAGGGGCTGAAAATGGGAAGCTAATTTTTCAAAGGAAATAATTATATAGACGTGCTGGGTTTTTGCGGGAGGAGACTTCTGTTGCTTTCCCAGAACTCTCCTCCAGGTTAAAAGCACGACATTAAGTTAGTGCACAAAGACAACAGTTATGTTACTGTAGTGCTCACCAGCAGTTACTTATTCAGTAGTATGTGTCTGAGTAGCACCTCAGGGAAAGATAGTGTTCCTCTCTGCCTGTTCCTATTGACTTGGGTGGAAAAATCTGTGCCAAAATGTTTGTGTCTTGCATTTAATGCAGGTCATGCACCAAGGAATTGGTGTAGACACCTCCAGCCCTCCCAAAAGCATCCAAGTAAGAGGAAGACAACCTGAATGAAAATAAGCAGAAAGATGCAATGTTTCCCACAGAAAATGGACGCATTGAAATGAACAGCAGACCTTCTCAAGAAAATAGCAATGATCTCTGTAAGCTCTTTCAGACAGCATTCAGTGATAGCTGAGGTGCAACATGTGCACTTGAGTTATGTAAAATAACAGATGACCTGCTCAGCCAGAGACTACATAATCCAAAGAATTTGTCTACCTGTCCATCACAGTAACATTCCCAACAGAACAAATTGAGAAGGGTATAAGCCCGGTCCTCAGCAAAAGTACAATATGTGTGATGGTCACGAGCTAGCTGGCCTGCCTAGGCATTCCTCTCCTGTATTTTACAAACTGCCGTAATTCCATTCAGTGGCACCATGCACAGTTATGCAGCATCCCAAGAGATTCCCCTGGCAGCTGGAAGAAACACATTTTGCAATGTGGAGCTAGACAGGAAGCAACTCACAGCAGCTTCCAGGTTAACAGACCCTATGAAAATTTTGGTTCCTCCAACACCCAATTAAAAGAAGGCTTTCCTTTTGTATAGCACACACTGGCCAGCATGATGTCACTAATAACACTTAAATTTTGTCATTTTTGGCACAAACAATCACCTGAAGAAGACAGATGACAGTTAATTCCGCTACAGGTAACTGGGAATGATATTTAACACAGCACTCAATGTTTAATACAGATTGGAAGTGCTGTTGACAAACTGTCAAGCCAGACCAAGTATTTTTATTTCACCAACACCTACTACACTATCAACAGGTTTGTTAAACCACCAGATTTTATTTCACTTTCAACTTTGTTAAAATTCAAAATAGCCAGGTTTTATCTGCCCAAGATCCCTTACGGTCATATGGCTTTCTAGGGAAATGTAAAACAATAGCTTTGTCTAGAGTAATGTCATATTCTATTCACTCATATCACTCCACCAAGAAGCCAAAATATTTTAATTAGATATAATATGTAAATTCAAGTAAGGACTTGAAAAACAGAAAACAGCAGAAAACACCTATAAAGAGTGGATTTTCAAAGTGGCCTCTAAAATGCGGATTCTTCTTTTTTTTGCAAGGCGAATTAAAGATTTTTAGTCCATTAACATCCACAGCAGCTACAGCTGCCACTATAACTCTAAGACAGCATTTCTGCAGCTCAGGATGGAATAAAATTGAAGCATTTAGGTCCACTAGCTGCATCTGAAAATTTCATACACACTCAATAATATATGCTTGCACGTTTACATACTAGTTTTCTAGAATGTGTAGTCATGAGCAGTACTTAAGACCCAATAAGGTCTTACACTGTTATAATTATCATTTCTAATTATAGTTGGATTTGGTATATCTATGCCACATATATTAAGAAAAAGCTCATCCTGATGTTGTACATGTGTTTAAGAAGAGCCAAGGTGTTTGTTACAAGTTTGTTACACTGTTACAATTAAAATCTACAATAACAGCAATATAAGTCAGCCAATACTACCTAGTTTTTTAGCTTTTACCATGCTGAAAACTTTTGGTCCATTTTTGAATTCAGAATCAGATTATGGATTATGGATTTGCACAGACCTATCAGTATGGATAAGATACATACAACAGACACCACATTAGAATAATTCTGAATATTTTTTGTCACTTATTCTTCAAATTCACAAGCCCTCACAAGCACTTGTTCAGTAGTCAGTCTGAAAAATGCCAGCAGGTCTCAAAATGTTACTTACAAATTAAATGCAAGACATCAGTTTGGCTTTTGGAGGGGGCAGGGGGAGCCAGAATATATATATTTTATATATGTATAATTTTTTTTAAAGTCAGCAGCAAAATAAAACTTACTTTCCTGATGAAGAAAAACATGTTTTGCCATGTCTTATAACTGTAAATAAAACTGGATGTGGGAAAAAAAATGACCTATAGTAATAGGCACAATTATCCCCACCTTCCTCACTGCTCACTCTCTCTCCTGCAATTGTGTAAAGCAAGGAAGTAAAAAGCTGGTAGAGACAGAAAAACATGTTTTTCTTTGAAAGTCCATCTGCAGAAATATTTATCAGCTGTTGGCAAAACACATACAAAATAACATTATTTTTTTGAAAGCCAGGAGCAAATAGGTCCCTTTTTTTGCTGAAAGAATGGAGGACATTTAAGTCCCTGCTGCTGAAAAATCAAAACCATGTTTTCAATTTGCTGATTTTGTGAGGTTTTTTTGCTGCGCCCTAAAAGCTGATTAGGTCTTCGGCCACTCAGATCTGCGGTATTATCCAGTGTATTTTTGCCCCTTGGTCAGTCAAAGCCTTCCTTTTTCATGAATGGATGTCACCAAAGCTAACCACAGAGAAGATAATTTAAAAACCCACTTATTTATCCAGGTGCTGTAAATAATGTATAGATAATCAGCCGAGGATGATTAGGCAGAGACAAGCTGTGTACACAGCATTCACAGTAGCTGGAGCGATAGCAGCCCTGGCAGACTGCCCCAGAAAGGTCCCAGTTTTGGAGGGTGAAGGATCCACAGTAGAGGAAGTCTCTGTAGAATACACCAGATGCACAGTTCAGTCAAAGCCAACCTTTCCCTCATTTAATGCAAGCAGACTGGCAGGTCTCAGGGTCCAGGATGGTCTTGTTAGCTAAGAGCAAAATCCCTTTCACAGCTCACTCTGACCTCTAGAAACAGCCTTCTCTTCCCAGCCTCTCTGGCTTCCTTCTCTTTTCAGCTTATAGCAGAGAAAGTTCCTCCCAAAGGAAACACACTTGTTTTCAGAGTCCCTCCATACCAGTGCTCGCCAGGATCTGCAAAAATGGATTTAAACTCTGCTCCCACTAAGAGGTGCCCAAGGAAGACAAAAAAAAACCAAAAAATAACCAAAAAACAAAAACCAAACAAACAAAAAAACCCCCTAGAACAAATCCTTCTTCTTAATTTCCCCACATCATTTTCTCAGTGCCCACTGTGCTGAAACCATAGAACTTCGCAAGACTTAGAAGGAGACTTAGAAAACACAACAGGAAGGACACTTAAAAAGTACGTACAGCTGCAAGAAATGTCCCAGAACTAGCATGACTTGAATTATAATGTAGTGAAAAGGTATGCAGAGCAAAGCAAGAAATTTAAAGAGGCCTCTGTATCTCTGTTTTATGATAGGAAATAATTGGCTATAATCACCCCAGTACAAAATGGTTTTATCATTATTATCTTAACTAAGGAATACAAAAGTCATGGCAAGTGTATGGTTCTGCCACAGCTAAGCAAAAATAGAAATGTCCTGGAGTGATGGAAACCCAGGTAAAATGTTTTCTAGGTTCCTGAAAAAAGAAAAAAAAATCCAATATCCTGATTTTAGGAAAGTAGTTTTATCCACAAGGAGAGTGTATAAGCTAGTGCCTCCATAGCTCTGAGCAAACAATC
The DNA here is from genome assembly GCA_024734035.1 of Alethe castanea. Lineage (NCBI taxonomy): Eukaryota > Metazoa > Chordata > Aves > Passeriformes > Muscicapidae > Alethe > Alethe castanea. Next base: position 5,534 of record JANRGV010112351.1, read on the forward strand.
TGAAAAATGGTGCAGGCTGAAAACCTGTGGAAGTCTCCTGGTTATGTACACGGAGAAAGGATAGAGACAATGACATTATCTCCGTTATTTGAATCAATTACGTTAATGAATATATTAGAAAAGAGAGCAGGTAGAGGCAAACTGCTTCAAAGGCATATGAATAATGACGTATTATTGTGTCTTTTCTGTCCTCATTAGTCAAAACACTTAAGAAAATGAAACAGCTTTAAATATTGTCACCCGATTAAATTTTATCCCTTTTTCTCTGCTTGGATCAGAAGTGGACTCTAGGAGCTCTGACCTAGCTTTAAAGGTGCATAAATGCTACCACCCATATACACAATTGTTGTGTGTCTTGTCACTTCAGTCCTCCACATGAAAATTTATTCAGCTGAACTTTGTTACTCTCTTTTTGATACTCTTCACTGAAGATCTAAGTCTGGGATTGGCATGTAGACAAGAGAGGAGGAATCACTCCAGGAGAAACTGCAGTATCAGTCCACTCTTTATTAGACACTAGGGAATTTCAGAAGGTTTTTTATTTACAGCCCAGCTACAGGCAGGATCTTTAATTCAGACTTCACATCATGTTCCACTTGAAAGGCAGCCATGAATGACACAAATTTATGAAAAGTCAAGTTTCACTCATCCCAGGGATCAATGCTTCTGAAAGTACTGCCACAAAATGGGCAGAAGATACTCTTGCTCTGCTTTGACAGAATGGTTGTACAAACACTTTCTTGTGGCTGTGTACACATTCTTCTCCTGGTGATGTCTAAAAAAGTTCAAAATATATAACTGAGGGCTGATCCATTCAGGAAAAATATTTATTTGGCAGTTCTGCCAAGAGGACATCAAAGAAGTGCTCCAAAGTAGGCTGCTCAGATACCTTCCACAGAGAATTTTCAGTGATTAAACCTAATGTCAAAATTAGGGATGACAGGGACTTTACACACTTGTTTAAGTGTTGTTAAGCTGTAATTACTTATAAATGCTTGCTAGAGGCAAAGCCATGCCAGGCTGAAGAGATTTCAGTTTTGATGCTCCACATGAGGAGTACTCCTGGGTGCATTGGTTCCATAAGGCTTTCATGCATCCTGTGTTGTTTATTCACCAAATTACAATCAGTCCTAGTGCAGCTTCTCACCATCCATACCAGTGCTCAAAAGCAAGCTCAAAAACTTAATTACCTGGCTCGGTGAGAAGTTAGTCAGAGCTGCAGGAATGCCTCCCATCCTTCCTCACTTCCACTTGAAGCACATTGACTTGCACTGCAGCCAGGACATGGAATAACACCCTGGAACCACTTCGACTCCTCTAGACATGGAAGAACAGAAAACAAATGGTCCTGGTTGCCTATGAGAGAGACTGAAGAAACAAGGAGGGCGGTGTTCAAAGCAGGAAATTTTGGGCATCTCACAACTTTTTCATCCCAAATAAGGATTCCAGCACAACTGGCCCCAGGGGATAGATATATGACAAGCAGTTTATCCCACAGTCCAGGGCCCTGAGAAAAATGTTTCCATATTCTGATTACACCACTTTTGTATTACCTCTCCTCATGCAGCATAATATCACCTTCTAAGACCTAGGTTTAAGTTTTATCCCCCAAAAAACAATCAAGAGAAACACCTATGAACCGATAAGACCATAGCTGCAAGCTTGTGTCTCATTAACCCATTCTTCTCTCATTTATGACCAGGCTAAAACAAGAAAAGTTACATGCAGCTTGTATTTAGCTTAAACATACTGGTTTCTTCCCTAATTTGGTTAGAGGACTGAAGGTGAGCTTGTCTGCCTTATGACCCAGATCAGTCAACTTATGAAGATAAATCGCTTCTCTTGGCAAACTTTGCTTTTCCCTTTAAAAATCACTCACAGTGAAAGGACAGGTTTCTGTGTATATGGAAATCCCAGAAAACAATGAGAAACCCTTCTTCTGTAAGGCATCTCTACCTGCTACTGGCAATTCAGGTGGCCTGGGTTATAGCAGGCATGAGTCACAAGTACATTACAGCTTCCTCTGTTACCTGCTGGTTAGCGGAGGTACAGTCATAGGCAAAATAATTAGTCTAAATTTTGAAGGCAACCACTCTAGGATCAACAGCATAACTTGCTGACAGCAAATCAGAGAGTCTGAGGGGATTCTCCATTCTACTGTCAGGAAGTATTTGGTGAAAAAGTCACTGAATGCAAAGGAAAAAGTGACTTCTGAATGTTGCTATATCCTACTGCTCTATTTCTTTAAGCCTAACGCCGGGAAAATTACTCAGACATCCAAATTGCTCAGTTTTATGCTGACAGGGGGTTTGCATTTGCAGTGAAAAGATGATCATGTCGGTAGAATTTATGTCCAAACCCAACAATAAGAACAAAGATTTCTCACTGTTTATCATTTTCATGTACTGCATTTGTTTTTATGCTCTGAAGTGCTCTTTAACCACCTATCAGACACAGCTGACCTGCAGGTTCTTTTAAAAGTACCCACCAAATCAGAACTTCAGGGTAAAATTTTTGATACAGAATGCAGAACTACAGAAGTTTATACTAATTTCAGCTATACTTCATTGGATCTGCTAGTAACAGGCCTTCAGTGATGCAAACTGTAAATTACAAACATGCATGTAATTTTCTCCAGGACTACAATGGACTGCATTGAAACTGCAAATGCTTTGCTCCACTTCTGACTTCTAAAGGAGGCTTGATCGTAAGTGGGAAACTACTGAATGAGCAAAGTATGAGATATCAATATTTTTTAGTCCAATGATACTTGTACTGTCATTAAAAAAATTAAAAAAGAGAGAGTGGCAATGTTGCCATGTTCAGTCATCTCTCCAATGCAAAGTCAGAGGGGCAATATTACAAATTTATGTTCCAGAGATTGGTGGCACAAGATCAATATTTAGTCATGAAGATGAAAAGTGTTTACAAATGTTTCCAGTAGATAGGATTATCATCTGGTGACTAACATCCAGACTGTTTAATGAGTCAGCAATGTAGGCACAGAGAGGTGGGAGCAGTGGTGCATAAGAAGGCACTTTCGAAGCTTTCAGGGTAGGTTATCACTTGAATTATGAACTCCCGCTATATCTGTTACGGCACCCCACTAGTTAATACGGGTCTTTGTCTACGGGTTGCTTCGGAGACAGTTCCTGTATCTCAGGAAGCAGAGAGAAGAGAAGTTTCCTGTTTTGAAGAAGGTTTAAGAACTACTTTCCTCCAATCAGGCAGCAGATGCCTGGGCAGGAAATGGAGAATGCAGCTGCCAGCCCCACTCTGGGTCAGTGGCTGTGCTAATCAATGCAGCCAAGGTTTACCACAGCCAAAAAGGCCCTAGTGATAAGTAGGTTGCACAGTTAAAGTGAGGATTTGCGGTTGAAGGTGCCTGGACTGAGACTTTCACTGGCGCGAGACCAAAACAAACGCAAATACAGAGAGGAAATGGGCGTTTCTCTTCCTCCCTATATGTAGCTCTCATACAACCGATTGCACTCCCTACATAGCCACGATAAAATGAGGCATGTAATTAATTGTTGTGGTTCAAAACAATGCTCAGAGCAACCATCATTGCTGTCACCTTTTCTCTCACTGATGACCCATTGCCATTGCATTTATTGGGGGGCATCAAATGCATGGTCCCATCACATACAGGAAACCAGAAAAAAATTCTCCAGCTGAGTGAGGTTTCTTTCCCCGCTTTTCCAAATGAAATTCAGCAAGAGTGTTTACTGACTTCAAGAACTGAAATTCAGCTCTGTCCCCAGTGCTGATGAGCTTGTTTAAGCCAAGTCTCAACCTTTTTCACTTGGTGACCAACTTTTATTTCACTGACATAAATGTTACACCTGCATAATAATTGACCCTCAATGATATTGCTCCTCACTTACACTTCATTATTTTGAGCGATGTCTGAAGCACCTGTCTGCCATCCTTCAGCTCCCTGCTCACCATTTGAGTCTTTGTGATGCTATTTCCTCTTGTGCTTTATGTAATGGACAGCATCTGTAAGGGAGTGAAAGTCTGGGGAAAAACAAGTAACTGCAGCAGACCAGTCCATAAAAGTGTATTTTCAGCTACTTCTTTATTTGTTGCCAGTAGAGCTGTGTTGACATTTTCCAAATAAAGACACCAAGTGCTTTGGAGTGTAGAACTGTCACGTGCCATTGAGTAAAGATAGACATGTTACCGGACACATCCTTGCCCAAGCTATGTTACAATAAATGAAGTCATATCGGGATAAGACATTGGCAAAAACTGAGCCAGAACATGAGAATTAGGTATCTGGGCAGTTGAGTAGCCAAGAAAATTTCCATGACAGTGAGCAATGAGTAAGCCCAAATGTGGGGTTTCTCAGATTTTGCACAATTAGCTACAAATATTCTTTTCTTGTAATTATACTAAGCAGTAAAAAGCTCATAAACTTGATGCATCAGACGAACCTTGATGGCACCATGAGCCTGAACGGAAACACATAAATCTCCATCCTGACAGGACTGGTGCTCTTGCTAGAGGCCCTTTACTGAAAATAGTGAGTGAAGCGATCAGATGTTCGTTTGAACAAGTGAGAGTCAAAGGTATTTTTGGAGTATTTTGTAATAGTATTCCTTTGTAAGGAATAAAAACACAGACTAGTTTCCCATGAACTGATGCCACTATGCTTGTAGCCTCCTTCTCCTACAGCATGCTAGGGTCTGTACACATCAACCATCTTTCAAAATCTAGTATTTTCTCTAGTCTGAAATGAGCTCTCTAAACTAGGTAACAGCACGTTTACAGTGTCAGTCATTAATAACTGGTAACTGTAATCCCTTCTCTTTTATTGCAAAATAGTGCTGTGAAAAAATGTATGCTGCAAAGTAACGAACTGCTTGTTTGGGATGCAATACTCATCATGTAGCTATAACTTTCCCATTCTTCTTTACCTTTCCACTCCCTTCATGTTTTTCTTCATTTGGATTCTCTTGCCAAATGAGGATGTAAAATCAGGGGCCAAGGCTATGACATATATTCAACACAGCCTTTGCAATCAGTTTTGACATAAAGAAGAACACAAATGTAGAGTGAAGGCAGCAAAATGTTTGTCATAAAAGGTATATTGGTGCTCAAAAATAGGAAAAAAATTACTATTATATGCCAAGAAGTACTGTACTGAATTGTGCTGAGATGAGCAGATAATGCAGTCAAATTTTGACATGAACAAGCTTCCCTTTCAGGCACTTCTAATATAACCAGGCAGTGGTCTCCTGCAGGGTGAAGGATTTCATCTCATTCTCCAAGGGACATGGCAACATTTTTTTTTAAATTTCTGTCTTTCAAAGAAACATTCACCAATAATCTTTGAGATCTCATCTTCAACTTCCTTCTGCACCAAGAACTCTCAAGAAAGTATTAAGTTTATACTGAAGAAACTTGGAGTGCTAAAGAGCTACAAATTTAAGACACATCTTGTCGATGAAACTCCAATTCTAATACAGCACATCTCCTGTGGCTCCCCGGGCCACTGGAGAGTGCTGGCTGGTCAGGACTCTCACTGCAGCACTCCCTACTATTCCGTCTCTGAGCCTGACTTGGTGTCAGCCAGGCTTTTGAGCAGAGAGAGGGAAAAGAAAACAAGGAAGTCTGAGAGATGACATGCCTGTCACCTCAGTCTGTCACTACAGTCACTGAAGGATATAAAGTTCCATAGACACGGGAATTTGTTACCAGGTAGCAATGGCATCTGCCTCCAGGGCTACTACATCACAGCAAAGATAAATAACTGAAAAGTGTTTACCTACCAGTATTTACCGTTTTTGCCTATTACTACACTCAGCTCATCACAGCGGCCCATATTTTACATTTCAATTTATCTGACGTACCAAGGAATGCTCGCAGTTACAAAAGCATCTACACTTTTTTGCATCCTGCTTTAGAAAATGACTTCATTTTTTGCAACATGCAGCACCACTTGACTGCAATAATATAAATGCTTTTGTAGAATAATATTAAAGTAGGCTTGATCAGCATTAATTCATGCCAATATAACAATTTTCCCCTACACATTCAGCCTTTCAGATGTCCCAAGCACACTTGGGAGAAACACAGGGGATTAGCTACCCCATGTATCCTGCACTATAGATCTACACCCTTGGGTTTGCCAAGTCACCAAGAGTCACCACTTTCTCTGTCTTGTGGTTTCTTGGGTGGCATACTTCCAGATAGAATGCACCAGATAATATAAAAATAATATGAAAATGGGTGATTTTTTTTCAGGCAACTGAGAGCAGATGCATATAAAGATTTAGAAAGCAATGTTCGTTTCCAAAATTCTACCTACTAGGAACTGAGAAGCCCAATGTCATTTTGAGATCAAACACATCCACCCCCCTCACCCCCCAGTATTTTTCATTCAATGCCAGAAAATTTATTTTAGTAAGGCCACTGACACTGAAATAGTGAAAAAGAAACTCCAAATCCTGAAATCCAAACCTATAAACCCTAAAAAAAAAGAGACAGGAGGATGAAAGTTCATGGACAATGCCCTGAAAGACTGCTTATAAAGAAGTAGACTTCATCTTGGAAAACACCTTTATGGAATAACATAAAGAGGCTTTAAAATAACAATTAGGATGCATAGGTAGCATACTATGATAGACAGACTCTATAGAGCTCCATTATAATGGCAAAAAGAGTACTAGCTTGCATTACAGTGATTAAAAAAATGAGACTCCAGATACTAGATAGCTCTAGCAGGGCACTTAAGTATATGGAGTAACCCTCCTTAAAACAGATTATATGCACTTCCTGACATTTAAACATGTACTTAAAACAACTGCTGGATGGGGACCTATAAGCCTAGAACTCATTCATCTGAGCTTTAAATTAATAAAATTTGTCAAATGGATAGTTGCGTTCTGTTAATCCCTATTATGTCATGTAATCCTTTGTTAAAAGATGTCTCATTATTAAAAATCAGTCAAAATTATCTTTTAAATATATGCTTCATTTATTGCAATAGATGACTTAAGAAAGTAGATGTGTTGATTTCACTTCTCATCAGTTAAGGCATGGGTTCTCCCAGGGGAAAATAATTTTTCTGTTCTGAACTCTGCTTACTTCAAGGAATGTCTTATGTGGTTTGGACTCCACCGTTTAAAACCTTAATTGCAGGATATGCTTGCAAAAGCAGAGATTCCTCTTCTGCAGAAATTTGATTTGATCCTTAAGCATTTCCTGAACATGTTCACATGCATTCACCTTCCCATTCTTCCATTTGTAATAGAGATCATTCCCCATTATTTTTCAAGAGGATTATAGGGTAAACAGACAAATTCAAGCAGTTTTCTAATGGTTCTTATTTGCTTTAGCTACAAAATCTTCACAGCTTTTCACCACCTCAGCACAGGAAATTACACCCTGGATTGTCTTTTAGGCTAATAATAAAAAGAATATAAGGCTTTTGCTTACTAGATGTACTTTAGTTCCACAGATTTTTGGGGGTTTTCCCTGTTGAACCCAAATTGTAGTCTAATTGGCCGTGCAGGAATTTCTGGAGCCCAAGATCCGTATGAACTGCTCAAGAACGCATTCCTTGGTGAAGAGTGTAATATCTTGTAGCAGTGCATTTGTTACATTTTTAACCACCACAAACCAGGTCAAAGTTCAAACCAATCAGATCCGGCAAAGGAAAGGTGCCGGAAACTCCTGGAGGTACCGTGGCACCCTGCCCTTCACGTTAGGAAGCAGATTCGAGCGCAGGCAGTCAGAAACTTGTGAGAAGCACTCAGCCTCTTCAGAGTCAGGTCACAAAATTAATCTTAGGCAATGCCCGCCCCTTACCCAGGCTTTGAGCTAAAGGCATGACGTTAGGAGCAGGAGTTGTCTCCTTGTTGTTAAGTATAGGGTTCCGCTGGAGTGTTCAGCTACTTCCGCAGAAAAAGTAAAATTTTTAACAAATCAATTGTTTGGACCAAAACCTATGAAGAATCATGGCTCTTTGTCCTACAGCACACCAAAAAAGATTTTGTGTGAAGGACACTGTAGAAATAGCACATTAATTACAAGACCGTCTAGTCTATTTGCAAAATCTCTTTTACAATGTTTTTGTTTTGATAGTAACATATTTAACCACTCTTCCATTATGTATCTAGGTATGAGAAAACTTTGCAATCTAGACTATGTTTTTTCAGTTTATTAGGAAATTCCGCCAAATTCTGCAGCCAACATTCTCAGTTCTTCTATGAAACCATGTTTCTTGCCTTCCTGCTGCCCCTTTCTTCACTGCTTTTTTTTTTTTTTTTTTTTTTTTTTTTTTTTTTTTTTTTTTTTT
>JANRGV010112472.1:0-13823 GCA_024734035.1 Alethe castanea
GGCACGGCGGGGGCACGGGCGGGGGCACGGCGCAGATACGGGGGCACGGCCGGGGGCACGGCCAGGGGCACGGCGCAGATACCGGGGCACGGGCAGGGGCACGGCCGGGGGCACGGCCGGGGGCACGGCCGGGGGCACCGCCCGCTCCAGCCCCGCCGCCCCTCGGGCCCGCAGCCACGTCCCTGCCCCTGAATCACCGCCAGGAACGGGCCTGGGGAGCCGGGTGGGGGAATATCAGGTGTGTGCTTGGGTAGCAGGGAAAAATTCCCTAGATGCGTCCATAGCTTCCACCTGGGATGCTAGATTTTCCCTCGAGGAGTTTTAAATTGGGACTTTTTTGGCCGTGTGCCTGCTCCCAATAACTGAGTTGTTATGATGCATTAAATGGTCTGACCCCATTCAGCTGATGCTGCTCTAAATTATATATAATCATACTGTGAAGCATCCTCTGGTGGGGCGAGAGAACGCAGGAATTCCGCTGGGAGAGTCCCCACAGCGTGGAGCTGTGCCTGCTGGGGGAGCAAGGACTGGAGGTCAGCTCCAAGCCCCGTGCTGAGGCCCTTGTGTGCCCAGTGTCCCCGTCTGTGCCACCTGCTGCTGCACAGGCAGAGCTCCCATTGCCCAAGGGGTGGCTCCTGTCCTCCCTCACCCAGGAAGTTTCGGATTAGAGGCTGTGCTGCCCATCCCCAGTGCTGCTGCCTGGCCCAGCCTGGCACGGGTGCTGTGCCACCAGCCCAGCCCAGCCTGCAGGCACACCCAAAGGCAGCGAAATTTATGGTTTGAGGTCTGTACTGGGGTCTGTAGAGAGTTCTCTGTTTCAGAGAGGAGCAGCTTGGAGACAGGGGACCCTGGTGCACCCCACTGTTACACAATGCACTTCACCACGGCCACAGTTTCACTTTTACCCTCCAGGCGGGGCAGGGAGAGGCCATGTAAACATGTGCCTGAGCTAGACAGAAGGACAGTGTCGTGTAATATTTTCATCTCACCTGGTGCCTCTGAGGGAAGCCTCGCCCAGGTGCCCCGACACCGCTCTCTGAACTTGGGTACAGAGGACGCTGGCATCTGCTGCCGTGGCTCTGACCCGCTCCAGCCCCGAGCCCGTGGCCCTTCTGGGCTCCTGTGGCTGACTGCAGGCTCGGTTCCCGCAGGGAAGGCCCAGGATGACGTGGTTGTCCCCACGTCGGGGGGCAGGTACGACGTGCAGCTGCGGGCGCGGCGGCGCGTGGCCGTGTACTGGCAGGAGGAGGCGGCCGAAGTGCGACGCTGCACCTGGTTTTACAAGGGGGACAAGGACAATAAGTTCATTCCCTACTCGGAGTCCTTCAGTGAGGAGCTGGAGGTAAACACACCTTTCCTGTTGGTTTCCATCCCAGCTTCTCCTTGTCACTGTCTGTGCTGTCCCAAACCCCAAACAAGGCCACTGGCACCACAGTCAGGCCTGAGGACATGAACTCCAAAGAGGCTTTGGCACGGCACTCCTGTGGCTGATTGATGTAACTGTGAGCACTGCCGTGGCCTCCCTTTCCCCTGCCCTCGGTGCATCCTTCCACGACACCTTAAAGTGCCAGGCTTTCCTTTGGGATGATAGAAATACATAGACAGACCTATAAAAATACCCATCTTTGCAATGATCTCTATTCTGATGTACCAAAACCAGTTCTAAGTTGATGGTGAAGTCTGATGCTGCTGCTGTCAAAGTGGGGAGTTCTAAAATGCTCTCAGCAGGTGATCCTGGGGTGACCCTGCTGCTCCTCCAGCTGATTTCTCTGCTGCTTTTGCAAAGTGTTGATAAGAGGTTCTGAAAACTGGGTTGGGAATGTCGCAAGAGGTTGGGCATTGATGGGCATACTTCCAGCTGACTCACAGTGGGTGTTCTCTTCTGTAGGAAGCTTACATGATTGCAGTGACCCTGGGAGAGTGGAAGAAGAAGCTGGAGTCCCCCAACAGAGAAGTCATTATCCTGCACAACCCAAAGGTGAGCAGGGCCTGGTGATCTCTGTGGTGACCACATCTCCTTTTTGGGTCTCTTTGTGCTGTTCCCTTCAAGTGGGTTTGTTGCAATTCCACTCACCTGCCTGTACCAGAGGAGAGGGCAGTGACAGCTGAGCCTGCCAACAGCTTCCCATTTCTTTCCAGCACCTCTTTGGGCAAAGGGCTCGGCCCAGCAGTAGTACCAGCCCGTGTCAGCCACAGCTGCTGTGGCTGTCTCTGCTCTCGGGTCACTGACAGGCTCTTCTTGTTCCCAAGCTGATGGTTCACTACCATCCCGTTGCCAGCTCTGATGACTGGGTCTCCACCCCCACGGAACAAGGTCGGCCCCGCACTGTGAAGAGAGGAGTGGAGAACATCCCTGTCGAGATCCCCAGCGGTGAGCCTGCTTCTCCCCCCACCCAAAACCCTGTGCAGTTTTCCTGATCACTCAGAAGGACTGGCAGCAGCTCCCGTGGTCCTTTAAGTGAACTGCATGTCAAAACATTTTGTGCCAAAAGGACCCAAATGGTTTCAGAAACCTCCCCAGCCCCAGCGAGTTCACTGCAGCGTCAGTGGGTGTGCAGGGCTGCAGATCCAGGGGAGGGTGGTGAGCTTCCAGCTCCTGCACAGAGACAGAGCTGCTGGGAGCTCTGCAGTGCCTGAAATGACCCCTGAGGTCTCAGTGGATTTGGACAGGAGGACAGTTCCTTGGCCTGCTGGGCACCCAGTGGTTTATCACTTCCCTCTGTGCTGGTGACTCTCTGGGGCACATGCTGTCCCCATCTCTGCAGCCAAGTGTCAGCTCTGTCCCCTCCCAGCTGCCCTGAGCTCCCAGTCAGGCCTCAGGACTTGTCCCCATGAGGCCATCAGGCAGTTACTCCATTTTCCAAGGGTGCCTGCTCTCAGGGAGGCACGCATGCAAACTGAGGTGTGTGGGAAGTAGAGAACAAGCCCTGACTGCAGCTGGGGCCTCCCTGGGAGGTGCAGCTCCGTGGGGCTCAGCAGTGGGCTGGGCTGCACTGAGCCCTCCTGGTCCTGCAGTTCCCTGTGCTGAACGATCCCCACGGCTGGGCAGGGGTGAAGAGCAGTGGGGATGAGCCACCATCCCTTCCTCTGCTGTCCTCTTGGTCCAGATCCATCCCAGGGCAGCTGGCTGAATTTAGCAGGACTAAGAAATGTGAGAAATCCCAGCAGCCCTGAGGTGTAAATCCAGGCACTAGCAAGGGTTCCCGTGGGCTGAGGTGAGGGTGGGACGCTCCAGCCCTGCACAGCGGTGCCTCCAGCAGCTCCTTTCCCTGCTGGGCGCTGTCTCCCGTGCCCTGAGCTCCCTCCCCTCCTCAGGAGAGCCGCTGCAGATCGACCACCTGGTGTTTGTGGTGCACGGGATCGGCCCCGCCTGCGACATCCGCTTCCGCAGCATCGTGCAGTGCGGTAGGTGCGGAGCTGGGAACGCACCGAGGGCTGGGAACCCCCAGAGCTGGGAACCCACCGAGGGCTGGGAACCCCCAGAGCTGGGAACCCTCCCAGGGCTGGGGAACCCTCCCAGGGCTGGGGAACCCTCCCAGAGCTGGGGAACCCCAGAGCTGGGAATCCCCAGAGCTGGGGAACGCCCCAGAGCTGGGAACCCTCCCAGAGCTGGGAACCCCCAGAGCAGGGAATCCCCAAAGCTGGGGAACGCCCCAGAGCTGGGAACCTCCAGAGCTGGGAACCCTCCCAGAGCTGGGAACCCTCCCAGAGCTGGGAACCCTGCCAGGGCTGGGAGCCTCCCAGAGCTGGGGAACCCTGCCAGGGCTGGGAACCCCCAGAGCTGGGAACCCACCAAGGGCTGGGAACCCCCAGAGCTGGGAACCCCCCAGAGCTGGGAACCCTCCCAGTTCATCCTGGGGCTGGGAAATGCTGCCACGGGGCCCCAGAGCATCCCCACACATGGGCAGGCTGCAGGGCCAGACTGCTGACTGTGGGCAGTGTGAATGGAATGCCCATTGACCCACCAAATCCCACCTTCTGAAGGGGTTTAGGCAGCTGCTGTTCATCAGTTCTTCTTCACAACAGTTATTTTTTAGAAATGTCTAAAAGTGCCTTATGCTGACTGCCAGACTGAAGTCCTGCCCCTGTGAAGGAGGTACACATGGGGCAGTGAAATCCAGTAAACACACGTGGCAGGACATGGAGCCTCCCCTGATCTGCAGTTAAAGATTCAGGGACTTAGGGGGGCAGCAGCAGATTAAAGACCCTGCTGGGATTTCCCCATTGTGATCTTTCATCGTATTAAGTGGTGTTGGTGCCACGGGCTGGCCCCAGAGCCTGGTGGATCTCCACAAGGACTGTTGTGTTGTGTTTTGCAGTGAATGACTTCAGGAACGTCTCCCTCAGCATGCTGCAGTCCCACTTCAGGAAGGCCCAGGAGCAGCAGCAGGTTGGCCGGGTGGAGTTCCTGCCCGTGAACTGGCACAGCTCCCTGCACTCCACGGGCGTGGACGTGTGAGTGTCCCACAGCCACTGCCCCTGGGCTGGGGGGTGCAAGGAGCCTCCTGCCCTGGAAACTCCACTTCTTCTGTTGCAAAAGCAGAGGGAAAGCTGTGAGTTTTTAGGGTAGGGGTGAGCAGGACAGACAGGGACCCCCAGAGCACCTCCCTCACCTGCAGCACGCAGCAGGCACCTGCTCTGGTCAGAGTCCTGGGCACAGAGATCTGCTTTCCCTGGCTGATCTCGGGACTGTGGAGATCCACACCTTGCTAAAGGCCCCTGAGAACTGAGTACCCAGTTCCTGCACTGCAGGAAGGGCAGGGAGCAGGCCAGCTCCTGGGCAGGCTCTTTATTCTCAGAATGTAAGAGCACAGGCTGTGCTTTGCCTTCAGTCTGGGCATGAGCCGAGGGTGTGGGTTACAGCACAGCTCCTTGGAGACTGTGTCAGTCCTCTCTGCAGTTCCACTTTGCTGCAGAGCAGGGGGGGTTCCGTGGCTCCCCCTGCAGCCCCCGTGCCCTCTCCCCGCAGGGACCTGGAGCGGATCACGCTGCCCAGCATCAACCGCCTGCGGCACTTCATCAACGACACCATCCTGGACGTGTTCTTCTACAACAGCTCCACCTACTGCCAGACCATCGTGGACACGGTGGCCTCGGAGATGAACCGCCTGCACCAGCTCTTCCTGCAGAGGAACCCGCAGTTCAGGGGCGGGGTGTCCATCGCGGGGCACAGCCTGGGTGCGGCTGGGGGCCGGGGGAGCAGGGGGGCTCACTCGGGGTTAAAGGGACACCTTCTCCTGGGCCAGGCTGCTCCAAGCCCCGTCTCAGCCTCCAGGGGTGCGGCAGCCACAACTTCTCTGTGCCAGGGCTTCACCACTGAGTAAATAATTTCTTCCTGACATCTAATCTAGCCTGCCCTCTGTCAGTTTAAAGCCATTGTCCTTTGTCCTGTCACTGCCTGGGTGCAGCTCTTCCATCCACAAAGGAGGTGGCTCGGCGCCTTCCCCTGCAGGTGCTGATGCTCTGCCCGTGCCTGGTTTTAGGGTCACTCATTTTGTTTGATCTCCTGACGAACCAGAAGGCTGATCCCGAGGAGGACGAGCACTGTGCACAGGTATGGGAGGCCACTGACCCCTCCCTCCTGCAGCTGCATGGGGATGGGGGAGAGCACAACATGCACAGGAGCAGACTGGTGAGCAGAAAGCATGATCCCTTCTGGATCTGTTCACAGGGCTCCAGGACAACATCAAGCATGGGGAGTATTGAGGAAGTAAAAGAAATCCTGAAGAAGCTGGAGCTGTCTGAATATTGTGATGTTTTTGAGAAGGAGAAAATGGACAGGCAAGCACTGGTGAGAAGTTCTTCTGTTTACCTGGCTCTTGTGGCTCTTCTTCGCTTTTCTTCCCCATCATCCCATCACTGCACATCTTCTGGTACTGAGTCACCCATGAAACATCTCTGAGGAAGAACACAATCTCATCAGGAACAGACACCACACCTCTGCTCCTGGACTAACACTAGCCTTGCTTATTTTCCAGTTCTTGTGCACAGAGGAAAACCTTAAAGAAATGGGAATTCCCTTAGGGCCAAGAGTGAAAATACTCCATTACATCAGCTCCAAGACAGAGATGAAGGTTTGTTTTCTGCATGGCTTGTGCTCATGCCATCACATCCCATCCCATTCCATCCCTCTGACACAAGGACCCCTTTGTGCTGCTGCAGGATCAGAGCTCAGCAGCTCCCAGGCACAGTGAGAGTGGAGCCGAGCCAGGATCCCTGTCCCAGCACGGGGACAGCTCAGAGGATGTCAGGAGCTGCCAGTACAGGGATGTGGGCTTGGGACAGGTAACAGCTGAGCTCTGGCTGCACCCACAGAGCCCTGTAACACCAGCACAGAGATCATGAACAGCCCTGAGCATGCCCCTCTCCCAGGTGTCAGCAAACTACCCCCAGCTGAACTACAAGCCCAGCATCTTCTTCGCCTTCGGCTCTCCCATCGGGATGTTCCTCACCGTGCGAGGAGTGAAGCGCATCGACCCCAGCTACAGCCTGCCCACCTGCAAGGGCTTCTTCAACATCTTCCACCCCGTAGGTATAAGAGCCAGAGCTGCCCTGCGTGGGCAGGTGGAGCAGGAGCCCTGGCACTGTCCCCCTCTCGTGCGCAGTTTGACCCGGTGGCGTATCGCATCGAGCCCATGATCGTCCCGGAGCTGGACTTCGAGCCCATGCTGCTGCCCCACCACAAGGGCAGGAAGAGGATGCACCTTGGTATGGCCCAGGCAGCCCCTGCCCCCCGGCCCAGGGCTGCTGCTGCAGCCCCCAGCCCCACAGCCACCCCCCTCGTGCCTTGCAGAGCTGAAGGAGGGGCTGACCCGCATGAGCGTGGACCTGAAGAACAACCTGCTGGGCTCCCTGCGCGTGGCCTGGCAGTCCTTGACGCGCGCCCCGCTGCCAGCCCTGGAGGCGGCGAGCGCCGAGGCCGAGCCAGAGGCAGAGGCTGGCACCGAGAGGCAGCCAGGTGGCTGGTGGGGGGTGTGGGGCAGGGGGAGCTGGGGCTGCAGCCTTGGGAGCTGCCTGGGCTCCACAGCCACAGTGCCCAGCAAAGGGGTCACCTTTGGACTCTGGAAGCAGCCGGCTCTCCCCAGATGCTGTGGCATTCCCCTGTTAGCCCCTGGTGAAGGGGTTTTCTGGGGAGGGTCTCAGCACAGCACACCACGTTTTACACCCATCCCATTCCTCTGGCTGTCCCTTGCACTGCTGTTTCTCAGCACTTCAGCTGCCTGTCCCCTGTGGGAGCTGCAGAGGGGTGAAGGGAGGGCATGGCCCTGCTGTTGTATTGCCATGGCTGCTGGTGCCCTGTGGCTGAGCCACGCTGCTCTTCCTTCCCCAGACATGAAGCCAGAGGAGCCCCCAGCAGCAGTGAAGGAAGAGACGCCCCCGATCAACGTGGGGAGGCTGAATGGAGGGAACCGCATCGACTACGTGCTGCAGGAGAAGCCAATAGAGAGCTTCAATGAGTATCTGTTTGCACTCCAGGGGCATCTCTGCTACTGGTAAGTGTCTGTGTAATGCTCAGGGCTTCACATGTACAGAATGGCATCAGTTTCAAAGCCAGCATAGTAAGAAAAGCCTCAGCTGATCAGGGGAACAAGATCTGTCTGTGACACACAGGGTGGGCACAGACAGGAAGGATTTGTGCTGCTGCCTGCATTTGCAGAGCACTGCATCTGCCCCAGCCATCACAGATGTCCTGACAGAGTGCAGGGAATTCCCTTCTGATTGCCATGTCTCCTCCTGCAGGGAGTCAGAGGACACAGTTCTGCTGGTTCTGAAGGAGATCTACCAGACACAAGGCATCACACTGGATCAACCTTTACCGGGAAGCCAGTGACCAACCTGTGCTGTACTGGCTGTAAGTCACCTTTTCTAAACCCCTTCTGGATTTCCTAGGATGCCTTAGAGGAGATCTGGTTTGTATGAGGGAGTAATATCCATTATCTAAGGCAGGGAACTTGTGTCAGCTTTCTTCTTTGGCCTGTCAGCACCTTTGTCTGTGTTCTCCTTTTGCTTTCTTAGGTCCAATCCCACTGAGTTCTCGCCAGGAAAGTCCAGATCTCTTCTCTGCCTTCCTCTCTCCTCTGCTGCCGTGTCCTGCATGCTGCTTCCCAAGTACTTGCTGCTGCCTGGAGATAAGGATGGATTTTTTTCCATTTTGGGTAGGGGGAAAAACTGTCAAGGGAAAACCACTTCTGCTCAAGCACACACAACACCTGTACAGTGACTCCCTGTGGCAACGTGTACTTTTCACCCTGCACCCTGTGAGTCCCCACAGCAGCTCCTGCAGCAGTGCAGCAGAGCTGTCAGGCTCAGAACGGTGTCCTCGGGGAGGACACTCACAGCCCGGGGCCCTGAGGAGAAAAAGCCTTAAACACACAGCATGGCAAGAGCTCCAGCAGCCCTGGAGCAGGGGAGGCTGCTGGCACAAACACCCACAGGCCTGGGAGGCAAAGCCCAGGGCACAGGCTGCTGCTGAGCCAGCAGGGCCTGTGCAGCAGCCACGCTCACAGCCTGCACTGCTGCTGCATGTTGTGCAGCCCTGGCCAGGCAGGCAGGGCTGCCCTGCAGAGAGCAGCATGCTCGTGCTCCTTCCTGCTGTGGAGTGCTGGTAGTGCCAGCTCAGCTCCCTCACCCAGCCCTGCTGGCAAACCAGGGCGCCCCCCCTGCACTGACCAAGGCTGTGCCTGCTCCCAGGAAAGCTTCAGCCCCAGCCCCAGCCCCAGGCAGCCTGGGGAGCAGCAGCTGCCATCCCACGGGGCTGGCAGGCGAGGATGGAGATCCTGCCACCCTCCAGTCCTTGCTTTTAGCTTTAAATGTACAAACGCAGCCAGCAAAGGTGCACCTAGATCCAGCAGGGTCTGGGCACTGCAGGAATGACACCAGCTCTGTAGGCAGCTCAGTCTGCACCTGCCTTGAAGCTCTTTTCTGAGGGGGACAGGGCTGGAGAGCCTCTGTGACCCTTCCTGGCCACCAAAGCCCCTGGGCTGGCTCAGTGCCTGGGCTGGGGCTCCAGTGCTGTGTGGGGTGTTGCTGTGCAGCCTTTGGAAGAGCCAAACCACTTTCCCTCCTGCTGACTTTTGCCCTGCATGGGGTAAGAAGCCTTTTTCCCCCACAGCCTGTTGGTTTGTTTTTCCTCCATTGTCTGTTTTTTGCACTATTGGAAGGGTTTTGTTTGCAGCCTCCATCCCTCCTCCCCTCCCAAGGAACAGGAGCTGTTCCTTACCTGACTGCAGGAACAGCCAAGCTGCTCGGTCAGCACCTGAACTGCTGCTGGCTCAGGTCTCATGGGAGTAGGAAATGGGACAGTCTTAACATGGGACACTAATGATCAGCTTTTTAAGTTATGCACTTTGTTAAAAAAAAAAAAGTTAAATACATTTTAAATGTTATTTAATGTCTTTTCCAGTAAAAGCCAAAATAAATAAGTAGATGACTGTGGCGTGTGCATGTCTGGGGGAGAGGGAAGGGTTGGGAAATTCACATGTGCAGTTTTAGGGGAAAGTGAAGCTATTTCTGTAATTCTGTTGAAGCTGCAGAGTTACAGAGGGTCCAAACTGCAGCTGATGGGGTTTCATTAGTGACTCACCTGCCTTGCTGTGCTGCAGCCTCACCTGTGCTGTTTGCATGTACTGCACCTGTCTTTGAAGGGACCAGTGACCAAGAGCTGCTGACAGAGCCCCTGGCAGGCAGCTGGCCCTGGATCTGCCCTTCCTTGAGAGACAGACCATGGGCAGGGAAATGAGAACCTGGGCAGGGGCTTCACACAGGTGCAGGGATGCTCTCAGGCACCATTTCATTTTCTGCTGTCATCTCCTTAAAGCTCTACTAAAGCTGCAAGGAAAGAGCAGCCACCAGAAACCCCTGCAGACAGCAGAGGGAGTGGGTTATAAAGCAACAACCCTAGCCTTGAAATGAAGTTTTAGTACCACAGCTCATTACAAAAATTAAACTCCTTTATTTGGGAAATTAGAAAAACTCAGAAGTTGGCCGGTCCTGCACTTCATTTCCCAGGAGAAGGGCTGGGACAGCTGGGCTGGGCTGCAGGGAGGTGACCAGTGGTGCTTCCTGGGCTGGACACACAACTCCCACCAGGCTGGGCACACTGGCTTGTCCCATTTTCCCAGTTCTTGTTCAGGACCTTCACACCCCAAATGCCTTTCCACAGGTTGGCACCCCAGTGCCTCCCTGGCTTCACAGCGGGCCTCAAGAGGGGCTGGCCTACAAAATCCAAGGAAATGAAGCAACACAAGGGCCAGGACTCACCTGCTCAGCAGGGGACACCTGTCCAGGGGCTCCTCCTCACGGGAGCCCCTTCTCCTGAGCAGCCTCCCCCAGCCCTGCCTGCCCTGGCAGCCAGGCCCATCACTAAATGCTCATGTGGAAGTTGGGAGCTGGAGGCTTCTCCTCGTGCGCCGGCAGCGGTTTGGGCTTGGCCAGAGCAGGTTTGTGGCACATGCTGTCTGTCAGGGGAGGGTAGTACTGCCTGTAGCACAGGTATGCCAGCACCAGGCCCATCACTGAGCCAACCAACACATCTGTGGGCGAGACCAGAGCACAGTTAATGCCCTTCACCCTCCCAAGCCTCATGATCAATTCCTCAGCTGCAGCTTTTCTGCTAGATCCATAACCTAACTTGGCTGCAAACCCAAGCTTGGTTTGTATTTCAAAACCACACAGAGAGGCATCAGTTCCCTGCAGGTGGCACCAAAATTGCCACTGGAGGAGTACAAAAAAAAAAAAAACAAACCCAAGTTGCTGCTGGGGGCTCTGAACACTTCTGTGGCAGCACAGCCCCCTGTGCCTGGAGTGCCCTGCCCAGGGACCCTGCTGAGCCCTGTCCAGGTGCCCCAGAGACCCCCACCCACCTTCCCAGTGGTGCTTGTAGTCGCAGGTGCGGGACACGGCGATGAGGGTGGCGAGGAAGAGGGGGAGGAGGAAGGCACAGAAGCGCAGGGCCCGGCCCCCCCGGCCTGGAACAAAGCTCTGCAGCTTCCCTGCCAGGTAGAAGGCAGAGAAGGCAAGACCAGCAAAGGCAACTGGAAGAGAACAGAACAGTGCTGGTTCAGAATAGCTCCAGGCTTTGCTGCCAGACCCTCACCCTCTGCTGCTGCAGTGGAAGGGCTGTGAGAGGTGTCTGCCAAGGGAGAACCAGCTGGGACTGATGGATCAGCTGGGACTGATGGATTCTAGAAACTGGTGCCTGGCATACATTCCTACTTCCAGGGTTACAAACAGCTTTGCACCACATTTCTCCCCCCATTTCTTTGCAGAGGGAAACCTGAGTCCCCGATCACGTCAGCAAATGCAAAGTACAAATACAAAGCTGAGGGGAGCAGGAAAGCAAACGCAAGCTGCCCTCCCCAGGGGTCCTGCTCCCCAGGGCCCAGGCTGCAGCAGGAAGGAGCCCAGGAGAAGGAGCCAAGCAGGACTCACAGGAAGCGTGGCCGCTGGGGAAGCTCTTCCTGCCCTCGCTCACCCTGCGGGCGTCTCCGGTGCACACCAGCTCCGCGTTGGCCCGGCCGTCCGGGAAGCAGCGGTAGAAGAAGTCAGGCCGTGGCCTGGGACAGGGAAGTGAAGCTCAGGGCCTGGGGCTGGGCACTCCCAGTGCCCCCAGAACAGCAGGAGCTGCCCGTGCCAACGCCATCCTCCCTAAACGAGCCCATCTGAATGACGGCCTCAGACAGCAGCTCCCCGGTGTTTTTTCTAATTCTAAATTGTTTTTGCAGCTAGAAAAAAAACCACATTCCTTCCAGGCTGAGCGTGTCCAAGTTCAGCTCCTGGCCTTGGTCTGGCTGCTGCCTCCCCCGCCCTCCCCACGCGGCGCTGGGAACCAGCCAGTCCTCACCTCCCCACAACGAGCTTCAGGGCATTGGTAAAAACCCCGTTCAGGGCAAGAGCAAGGCTGGCAGCTGGGAGAGAGCAGAAGGGTCACATCAGCACCACCCCCACCTGAGAGGGCAGCCCATCCAGGCACGGGCAGGTTCAAGCTGCCCTTCTGTGGGATGAGGAGGAGCTCACCAAGGCAGGCTTCCCTCGTGTCCTCGTGGTCAGCGCCCATGAACAGCCTCGCCAGGACGATGAGCAACAAGGGAGACAGAAACGCGATGAACTGCACGAAACAGGGAGAATTTCAGGTGTCAGTGAAGCAGGTTTAAGCTCTCACCAGAACACAAGAGCAGTAACTCAAGAAGACTCTGAGCACACGGCCCTTTCCCAAAGCCAAGCAGCAATCTGCCCTCTGCAATCACTACAGAACACAATCCCCCACCAGCTGCATTTGCAGCAGGCCCTGATCAGCCCAGCCTATCCTCTGGTTCTCAGACAGCTCTTCTGGCAGAGTGCTGCTCTGGCTGGTTTTGGGGTGTCCCCAGGCACAGCACCTCAGCTCTCCCCTCCCTGCAAGCCCCAGCATTAGCTCTGTCAGCAGCACCCGCGCTCTGTCAGCAAATCCACAGGAGCTGCTGATTCAGAGCAATCAGTTATCATCATCCCCATCTCAGCCCGGGGGGATTTCACCCCGGGACATCCTCACCATGGCTCCCACCAAGTCTGTGCCCACCTGAACTCTGGCACATGTCCTGCTTTACACTGCCTGCTCCAAATGCTATCCCGAGGCTTTGTCCTTCATGTTTAGCAGACATCTCTGGCAGAAAATCCCACCTGCCATTTGCCAGCTCAAGAGCCACAAGCCCCTCACCTCACACATGTGGCAGAGGGACCAATCCCTCTGACACACTGCTCTCTTCAGGAAACCCAACACGGAGTTAGTCAAACTCTTCTAAACCAAGCCTGGAGCCCTCGAGGAAACATTTGACAATAAAATGACAATAAATCTCTGCTAAAAATAGCTGCTTGCAAGGAACACATTCCCTGATAGTGAGAGCTGTGCATGCTCCCAGTAATTTAGACGTGGAATGGATTATGGACAACAGTGCAAAGTCCTCATGACTTCATGAACTTGAAATCCCAAAGCCAACTCAGGACGGTAATGCCTCATAACATGACAAAAACATGTTTGGCCTAGTTGGTTCTAATCTCACAGGATGGGTAGAAAGGGACCACTGGGGACATCGAGTCCAGCCCCTCTGCTCAGAGTCCTCAGAGCACACCACCCAGGGGTGTGTCCGGATGGACAATGAGGATCTCCAGGTGAGGAGACTCCCACTGTCCGGGCAGCCTGTGGCATGCCAGGCTCCCACACAGGGAAGTGTTCCTCGTGTTCAGGTGGAAATGTCCATGTTCCAGCTCGTGCCCCACTGAGCAGAGCCGGCTCCATCCTCCCGGCCCCTCCCTTCCCTATTTATCCACATGGATACCCTATCCTGCACTTTCTGCAGCGTGCACTAGGAGCTGCAGGTATTGCAGTACAAGCCTTTAGCAGCTTTGCTTTAGAAGGAGAGCTTGTAATTTGAGAATAAATCAAAGTAAATGCAGGAAACACTGGCACAGGCTGCCCAGAGAAGCTGTGGATGCCCCAGAACTGTTCACAGACACAAAACACAGACAGACCGTGCAGGGCTTGGTCTGCTGGAAGGGGGGCATCCCCCGTAGGGGAGGGACGAAATCATCTTTTAAGATCCCTCGCGACCCAAACCACTCCACGAACCCACCGAACTTACAAACATGAGCACCGTGGGAACATGGTCCGCCTCCACGTAGGGGTTTTTGTAGAGCCACATCTCCTCGGGCTGCAGCACGCGCTGGAAGGGCGGCAGGAACTCCATGATCCTGGAAGGAAGGAGACAAAGGCGTGAGCGGCGGGGCGGGGGGCCCGGCCCGGGCGGGGGGCCCGCACCCACCCGAAGGTGGCGAGCAGCAGCGCCCGC
>JANRGV010112483.1:0-13822 GCA_024734035.1 Alethe castanea
ACATCCCGCACAGCCCGCACACCCCGCACATCCCGCACACCCCGCACATCCCGCACATCCCGCACACCCCGCACACCCCGCACACCCCGCACACCCCGCACATCCCGCACACCCCGCAGCTCCCGCAGCCTCCGCGATGCTCTGGCGACATTCCCAGGCGTTCACTGTGCACAGGAAGGGTCGGGCTAAGCCCGTTCTCGGCACCACACGCCCCTGGCTCTGGCCAGGTGAGCAGCAGGACAGATTCCCCTCCACGGGCACAGAGCGGGCTCAGCCCCGCTCGCGTTCCCCGCTCCCCGTCCCGCAGCTCCCGCAGGAATTGCGGCCCCGCTGACTCAAGGGGAAACCCGGCAGCCCCTGCTGCCCTCAGCAGCACCCACGCTCCTCTGCCCTCCACAACCTTTGGATTTTTCCGTGCCGTGACATCACCTTCCCACTCACGCTCCAGCAGCGGCGCCTTTGCCCCGGATCACGGGAGATGAGCCTGCAGGAGCAGGGACAGGGAGCAGGGACAGGGAGCAGGGCGGTCTGGCAGTCACCAGACACGGGCTGAGCTCCAGGGCTCCCTCATTCCCCAGCACAGCCCCCCAGAGCTGCCTCCAACAACCAGGCTGGGGCTCCACCACCAGCCATACAACTCATTTCCTGGAAAATTCTGGGGGAAAACAAACCCGTTCTCCAACCATCCAAAGATTCCAGAGTCTCTTCCATGTTAGATTACAAGGCTCTCCCCTCATCTTCATGCTTCCACCCAGAGAACCAGCTCATTAACCCCTTCTCTGCTAATTGCTGGCCCGGCACATCCTCACAAGCTCATTTCTGCAATAGCCACAACCTTGAGCCCTCGGTTCAACCCATTAGGAACACAAAACTCCACGTAGGGATCTAAAAAGCAACAGGCCAGGACTTGAGAAGTATTTTCATAGAGTCCCAGAATGTTTGGGTTTGGAAGGGATCCTTAAGACCATCTACTTCCAACTCCCTGGCATGGTTTCTCTCTTTTTGTCCCTTCTTGCTGCCCCTGGAACAGGGTTGTTTCTGGCCAGATGCAGCCCAGGGGATGCAGGGAATAGCCAGAGAAATCCAGCTGAGTCACAAAAAGAAGCACTGCTTCTGATTTAGCCAATTTCTGACCTTTTGGACAAATCCCAGCCCATTTTAGAGCATCTCACCAGGGAATAGGAATCTGGAGGGACAGCCCCACACAGACAATCAGGGATTTTCCACATTTTGCTTACACTTCCTGCCTGGAGCACAAAAGAACACATCCACATCTCCATTGCCCCCAGCATTCCCTACAGATATTTAAGAGGTATTTCACCCTCCTTTTACCCTAAATTTAATTTTTAATCACCCCTCCTCAGCTGTGCCTTGTAGATGGCCCTGTGGGAACAGTGACGTTTTCCTCAACCCTTGCCCAAGGCTCTCCCTCCTCTCCCACTCCAGAGCGAGCCCAGTGCCCCCAGCTCTGCCACTTCCTGCAAAACAAGGGTGTCACAGGAAAGCCATTCCCATTCCCAGGCTCAGAGTGCTGCAATCCACCCAGCAGAACAGCAGTGACAGGGTGTAAAACACCCCATTTCCACCAAGCAGTGCCTGACCATTCCCAAGCCACGTGCACCTGCCTCTGCTGTGTCCCTGGGAGCTCTGGGCAAGGTTGCCAAAGGTGCCTGAAGTGGCACAGATCACACAGGCCACGGTAGCCAAACTCCAGGGCTCTAATCAGCCCAGCAGCAGCCACCACCTTGGCCTTTGCCACTGAGAACAAGAAACTCTCCAGCCTTGCAGGCTCCTTCTCCCCATAACTCCATTCTACCCAGCCAAGCGGCGCCTGCTGCAGAGTGGGAATGCTCAGGCACACAGAGTCCTGTCAGGTCGGTGCTTCAGGACGTTGCTGTTTGTTCCTGGGGACAATGCTGCCATGGCAGGTCGGCGAGCCCTGGCCGTGTCCTGGCTGCTGTGTAAACACTGTCCTGGGGCTTTTCCTGACCCAGCCCCTGCCACTGGCACTGGCACCAGCTGCCACACTAAAGCTTCCAGCCCCAGCTCTGCTAAACCAGGCAGGGGGGCTTGGAGCCAAAGATTTTTAGCTTTTTGTATTTTTCATGTATTTGTAGCTTTGTAGATTGTTAGTGCATGGCTGTAACTTCTAGTACTTTTCCCATCTTTCTTCTCTGCATTTAGGAACAAAAAGCTAACCTAAGAAACACTTTCCCAAAATACTGTTTAGTCTTATTCCAAGAAGAGAACCGACTACAAAGATGTCCTGTTTTCCAAACAGAATCTGGACCAGACAAAATAAAAGTGAGGTGAAAAAAAGCCATTGCTTCCAGTGTGGCAGGATCCAGAAATTATTATCATCTAACCTTTTAATTAGAGAGTATATTGCAAGTATACTAATGGACTAACCTTACAAAAATTGTAGAATTACTACAGCATGTGTGATTTTCACCATATTGTGTACCTGAAAGCTTTCAAGTAAAGGTTTGCTTTTGTATCCACCCTAACATTGTTGAGAAGATCAATTCTATTTTCCAGGCAACAGAGGAGCTCACCTCTCTCCAGGGAGCTGAATTCCCTGTGCACCTAGGCCTGGGAAAATCCCGGCACTTTGACTCTTTCTCCTTCCTGCTTTCCTTTGGACACCACTTTGCAACTCTGAGTTTGGAATTTTATTTTATTTTTTTAATTCTAATCTGCTGTTTCCACTGAGATAAAGCCATTCCTCCCCAGCCTCCCCCTGGTTTTTGTTCTGGGACCCGTCCCCCGTCTCTGTGGCAGATAACACCCAGATAACACACCCTCCTCCAGAGCCTTCCAGCATGGGGAGACATTATCCATCTGCCCTTTTGATGTCCTCTGAAGCAGAACCCAGCATTCCCAGCCCCTCTGGAGTGCCTTAAGCACCTCCTGTCCCAGCACTGGAGCCCCTGGATGATTATCTCCCCTTCCTGCAAGCCTCTAACCCGGCACCTCACGCTGCCATCGGCCTCGCCAGCACCGCCCTCCTCATCCCCTGCCTGCATTTCCAGCAACATCTTCCTCCCCAGCACAGCATCACCTCTCCCCATGCTTTTCCAACAGCTTCTCACAAAGAAAACCCACTGTGGACGGCCAAGGAGCCCCCAGGGCAGGAAGGGAGCGAGGGGTGATGCTGGAGGAGCCAGCCTGGGGACATGGAGCAGCCAAGCGACACGAGCAGCCAGGCACAGAGCAGCCGTGTTCCGCAAGGTGGGCACAGGTATTTTGACATGGATGGAGGTTTGCTGAGGATTGTGTTGCTCCAAGCCACCTGCATTGCTCACACAGGGTACTCAGCTGCTTCCACAGAGCCCTGACATCAGTTTCTGCCTGTGAAATACACTGGGGATGAAAAAAGCACAGAGCAGCACGGGGAGGCAGACACATACCTGGGCTGCTGGAGGGATCCCAGGCTCCAGGTAGGAGAGCAGCAGGCAGCCCTGCCCAGCTGCCAGCCCTGCCCAGCCCTCTGGCATCTCCTACAGCACCACCACGGCGCCAGGCAGCGACACTCAGCTCCCTCCAGGGCACCGATGGCCAAACATTCCTCCTTCCCCTGGCACTGCCCTTCCCAAGGGTTTTCCAACCCGTGTAATTACACAGCTAGAATCAAAGGTGTTCCACATACTTCCGAGTCACCTGAGTCCAGGGCTGGGTTCACCAGCCCCACACCCACACGTTTTTCACTGACACCTGGAAGATTTCCCTTTCTGTCTCTTGTGCCAGGACATCCAGGGCTGTGGACAGCTGCAGGATGCTTGGATTTGTTGTAGAGGGATGTGCTGTGGCAGCATCCATCTGGCAGTGGCCTAAGTCTGTTCCAGAGAGGATTTAAGGAGCTGGAAAGCCAGGACCACACCTCCTGGTGCAGCTTCACCTCACCAGGCTCACACAGAGCCAAGGGCAGCCCATCTCACACGGGACACGCTCATGGAACTGCTGGTTTCTGCTCACACATCCACACTTCCCAACAAATCCAGCTATGCTGTGCTCACTGACACTTGCCCCCACCACGTCACCTCCAAAAATCAAACACCAACATCAGCACACAACCACTCTGGGACACACCTGGGAGACAGACCCGAGGGTTTGCTGAGCCCCTCAAAGCTCCAGGCCACTCATTCTTTGTCAGGAATGTCACGACAGGAAGGGACGAACCCCCAGTGAGCGGGGCTGGGCTCATGGACAGCCCCGACCTGGCCTGCACAGGTGCCCTTCTCCTTGGCTTTGTTTGCCTTCCCTGTGTGCGTGCCTGGCTCACACCCCGCTCCTGCACCTTCCCGGGGCCGGACTCGCCAGCCGCGGGCTCTGTGACGCTCCTGCGGGGCTGCCACCCCTGCGGTGGGTTTGGATGACCCGGCCTCTCCCCGGTGCCATCCTTCCCCAAAGTGCCAGCTGATGGTTCCCAAAAACCACAGCTCCTCTTCCCCTCGCTCTCAGCACGGCCACCCCGGTGCCAGCCAGGGTGCCCCAAGCCCGTGTCCCCACGGGGTGTCCCCAAGGGTGTCCCCAAGGGGTGACCCCAAGCCCGTGTCCCCACGGGATGTCCCCAAGGGTGTCCCCAAGGGGTGACCCCAAGCCCGTGTCCCCAAGGGTTGTCCCCAGGGGTGTCCCCAAGGCACCGGCGCTCCCCAAACGCCGCCGCTCCAACTCTCGAATGCGCGTTCCCCTTTGGGGGTGTCCGATCCTGCTTTGGGGGGTGTTTCTCCCCGCTTTGCAGGTGTTTGCCCGAGCTTTGGAAGTGACTCCAGCTCAGCCCCAGCCGGACCCGGCTGCGACTCCTCTCCGATCCCTTTCCCGTTCCCGGTCCCGGTCCCGTTCCCGTTCCCGGTGGGACTGAGCCCAGCCCGCCCCGCTCCCGGTTCCCAGAGCCCCGAAGGGTCCCAGCCCGGGGGATCCCGTCCCCCCCGAGCCCCCGTACCTCCCTCCGGTGCCGCGCTGGGTCCGGCGCGGCCGCTCCGCCCTCCCGGCCCGGCCCTCCCGGGGCGGCGCTTCCCGGCCCCGGCACCGCGATCCGCTCCCGGAACCTGCCCGGGGCAGGGGGCGGGACCGAGACTCACAGAAACACCTGGAGACCCCAAATCCAGGGGTGGGTCACGCTGGCGATGCAGATCGGGTCAGCCCCCCCGAGTGGCTGCAGCCGCTGCTTGATGTATCACAGCCCCCATCTCTGCTTTCATGGAATCCCGGAATTCCAAATTCCAGATCGCGGTTTGGGTAGGAATGGGCCTTAAAGCCCATCCCGTTCTACCCTGCCATGGGCAGGGACACCTCCCACTATCCCATGCCCCATCCAGCCTGGTCTTGGGCACTTTTGGGGATGGGGAGCCACAGCTTCTCTGGGCACCCTGTGCCAGGCCCTCACCACCCTCCCATGGAAAAATCTATTCCCAACACCCAATAAAAGTTTTAGTTTTTATTCTACAGTTTAAAACCCATCTTGCAATGGACCTGCTTTGTCAAACTGTCTTGTAGCAACGAGTGGAGCTCTTCCTCAATCAGTTCCAGGCTTTGTTTGGAGAAGCCCCATTTTGAGGAAATCCAATCACTCAGGCTCATCACTGCATTCAACAGAGCAAAGCCAAGCTTGCCCTCACAGGGAGCCTGGAAAGTGCTTTTTATCAGCCTGCTGCTCTCTATAAACTTTCCCAGTTAACCACTCCCGTGCTGGAAGAGCCATTTCAGGCACGGCCCTCACCATGGCTCCTGGCCACATGCCTTGGCCTCATAGCCAGACATTCCCATGGTTTCCAGACTGAACCATGGGGAGCAGAGCTGGGCTCTGGCAAACTTCAGTGCAACTAATGCCGTGTCCAGTGTCACTTCTCCTTGGCTGCCATCCCAGCAGCAATGAGGATGTGTTTTTCCAGGCTCTTCTCACACCCAGCTGTAATAATAAACACCACCAAGGACTCAAATCCTGTTAGAAATGATACTCAGGGTGGGTTTTTTTCCTGATCCAAGCGAAAAAACTGCATCACTATGCTGCTGGACCAGCCACTGCAGTTTTTCCTGTCCCTTAAGCCCTGTGAGACCTTGTGAGGGCAAAAGCCATCGTGAGCAAAACGAAACTCGTCACATCACCCAGCATGACTCAGCTCCACAGCCCTGCCTTGGGGCCACTGGTGTTCAGGATGCTTGGGAAACCCCCTCTGCTTCCCTGCATCTCTCCCTAGGAGCACAATCCCACATGGAGCTGATGGTAGTTTCTGCTGACTCACCTGCCCCAGTGCACAGCAGTGATACCTCCCCCCTCTAATCAAAGGGCAATTGCAAGAGCTGTGCTATAAAAAGAAATAATTATTAAACATAACTGCATTCTTTTTTTTTTCCCTTGGATGAATTGTTTTGCATTTTCCGGCTTGGGCAATGGCTCAGGCAAATTCACCCTACTTCAGGCAGATTTCCCCCTCTCCTTCTCCACCTTCTTGTGTCAAAGACAAACCTGACATCCCAAGCAGCTCTGGCAGTCAGGAGACATAACAGGGAGTTGTTTTCTCTGTAAGAAAGTGGGGGGAACATGGATTTCACACAGTGACTGTCACCAATCCAGGGCAGGGAGAGCTCTGTGCCTGAGCCAGGTCACCCCCCTGCAGAGGCCCTGGAGACCGTGAGCACAGAGGGGACATTCATAACGTGATTCCTCATGTTCCCACTCCACAAAGCTCAGTATTGGCCAGGAATGGGCTTTTCAGTGGCAGGGGAGCAGGATCAAGGAAGGGGGGCTTGCCTTCACCCCTTGGATGGCTGCTAAAGCACCTGCTCCTCCCTGATGAACATTCTCTCTGGGATAATGTATTCACATCCATCCCTTGGGCTCATTTCCCTTTCCAGCTCTGCGGCCATCCCAGTGTGGGGATTTATCTCTGGCAGCTCAAATCTCCCCCCTGCAAACACTCCCTGTCCAGTCCCAGGCAGGGCCTTCTGCAGGGTGATTATCCAGCCAGGTATGCAGGCTTCAGAGCACAGGAATGACAAGGAGGAAACTGGAGCCCCACCAGAGCCACCAGCAGATAACAAAAGGGCCTTTCAGAGGGGCATCTGATGCCCTGCTATGTGCAGAGATGCCAGGGGCTCACATTATCCTGCCTTAGAAATTGCTCACTGGCGCATTTCCCTGCTTTTTCCTGCTCATGGTGCTCAATATGCAGGTTAAAGTCACCAGTGGAAGCCTGGACATGTTCCTGGATTCCTCCAAAACTTCCCAACAGTGAGCCAAAAGCACAGCTCCAAGTGACTCCTGGATACTCACCCTTGTCCTGAAAGAGATAAAGCCCATGCCTGAGAGCCAGGCTGGTACAGCACCAGACTGCACATTCATATTATACTGTAATGTTATTATATTATAAACCCATGGAGCAATAGGACAAGGTGAAATGGGGTCAAACTGGCAGAGTGTAGATCTAGATTAGATATGAGGAAGAAATTCTTCCCTGTGAGGGTGGGGAGGCCCTGGCACAGGGTGCCCAGAGAAGCTTTGGCTGCCCCATCCCTGGAAGTGTTTGAGGCCAGGCTGGGTGGGGTTTAGAGCAAGCTGGGATAGTGGGAGGTGTCCCTGCCCATGGCAGGGGTGGATGAGATGGTCCCTCAGGTCTCTTCCTATCCAAACTATTCTGTGATTTGATGATTAATAGAGCTAACAGCTAATTAATACCAGAAATATAATATATACATATATAAATATAATGTATAATGGAACATGGCAGGGCCCCAGCTTTGCCCCCAGGATGAAAGCCCATCCCAGCCTGCTCCATAATGGGTTCCCTCAGATCCCATTCCCAGCACACATGCACTGGTCTATACTTTTCTCTCTCTTCCTCATGCCTTAGTTTCTGCACCCTAATTTAGAGTCCCGGTGGGGCTGCAGGCTGGGAACCTGCCGTGCAAGTAGGAGAAAAGAGGAAAACCAGCCACTTGGGAGGCATTTCCTCACGCTGCTGGTGGGAGGGTGTGAGCTGCCAGCATCTCCTGGCGGTGAGGATCCGGTGTCCCCGGGGCTGCCGGGACCTGGCGGTTCCTGTACAACCAGTCCAACCACCGTGCCAGGTCACCTCTGCCTCTTCCAGCACACGCACGTCTGCAGCTGGAAAACTGCGTAAATAAAGCCTCTGTGTTCACAGGAATAACAATAAATAACCTGCTGCTTCCTCCTGGAGCCGCTCCGGGGGCTGCTGCATCCCATGGTGAAACTCTGGCTTGGGCAGGATTTGGGAATGGGAGACCCAGGGCTTGAGGAGAACATGGCTGGAAGAGCGGTGGTGTCGTGCAGCTGGTGATTTTAAAGAGCTGAGCAGAGATTAATGTAGCTTTTCAAAATTAGGAGCAGATAGTGAATGAGGGCTGATGCCCAAGAACAGGAAAATGCTGGGAAATCAATCACTAGCAGCGATAAAACTCCAAGGAAACCTTCTTACCTGGATATGAGGCCTTAGTGCAGCTCCAGTGTCCTGGCTGGATGGAGTGGAACCACTCAGTCTGTGCTGTGCTGGTGCTCGTGGCTGTGTCAGGTCGGGGCAGTGGGAAGGCACAGGCAGGGCTGAAGGGGGGACAGCTCAGGGACAGTGGCAGTGCAGGATGTCCCAAAGGATGTTTGCAGTGAGGGATCCTGTCAGGCACTGCTGCATCCCCTGGGCTGCACAGGTGAGGACTCAAAGGCACTTCCAGTGCTGGCTTTGTACATACAAAGCAGCGTCAGTGGAAAACTCCTCCAGGGAACACACTGAAAAGAGGTGAATTAACGACAGGCACATTCCAAAACTTTCAGCAGTCCTGAGCCTCAGCAGAAGCCCTTGACACTACCTTGACTCTCCTTTTGGGGAGATGCCACCATCACCCACACTTTGTGACCAACCCCATGCCAAACCTCTCCAACCTCCTGATGATTTATTCAGCTGTTTGGGATACATCGGTTTAGCTCTTTATCACCAAAAATCCAGCCCAGGAAGATCACCAGCTAAAGCTATGGGGTGAGTAAGTGCAGAGGCAGGAAATGTCCCAGACTCACCCCTGTTCCTCTGCTGTGACCTCTCAACCCCATTCCTGACCCACAGGTCACCAGTGCAAGGCTGTGGCACGGCAGGTCAGCCCAGCTTGTGTTGCAATGTCAGCCAGAGGTGATGCACAGCTGGGTTACACACCAGGAGAGGGTGCTGGGGACACTGGTGTGCCCCGGCCATCCCACACAACACCCCATGCCCCGTGCTGCTGGGATATTTGCCTTTCTCAGTCTAAAGTCCTCGCCAGAGAAAAGGCTCCTGCGAGCGTCCGCACGGCGAAGTGCGCGGGGTGAAGTGCGAGTCACACCTAAAACAAACACAGCCGGGGAGCAGAAACCCGACACTGCTCACACGGTGGCAGCAGCGCAGCACCGTGCTGCGGCCACCTGCACGGCGGGGATGCTGCAGGGATGAGGCTGATGTGAGGGGGATGCAGCTGATGTGAGGAGGATGCAGCTGGGATGCAGCTGATGTGAGGAGGATGCAGCTGGGATGCAGCTGATGTGAGGGGGATGCAGCTGATGTGAGGGGGATGCAGCAGGGATGCAGCTGATGTGAGGAGGATGCAGCAGGGATGCAGCAGGGATGAGGCTGATATGGGATGCAGCAGGGATAAGGCTCCTGCAGCCTCCACTGTCAGGGAAGAGCAGGCTGGGGACACAAAGCCACCAAGAAGACCCCTCTCAGCCCAGGACATCACAGACCCCTCTGCCTGCCATGGCTCTGTCACCCTACACAGGGTCTGGCACAGCTCCCACAGCACAAGGGCAGAAGCCTTACCAGGACTGGTGTGGCACTCTGACACATTCCTGGCTCCCAAAGAGCTCCCAAAACTTTTAAAACCACAGATGGGATGGATGAGCACCCCATCCCATCCCACACACAAAGGACAACACCAAATCTCAGCAGGGAACTGCTCCAAGTGCAGCAAATCCCACCCTGGTCTGTGCCCAGCTCATGTTTGCTGTGCTCAGCAGTTGCCCTTTAATGCCACTCATTAATGATGGATTCCAGCTGCAGGTGATGGAGTTGGAGAGCCAGCTGGCTTCTCCTGAGTTTTTCCTATTTTTCTTTACTCCAGCTCTCCCCATTTCAGACTATGGTGGCTCTTATCAGCTGCTCCCAAACCCAGGAGGCTGCTTCTGTCAGAAATAAAAGAAGAAAAGGTACATCTCTTGATCTGTACCCTGATTATGGGCTTGAAATTCATTGCAGGTTGCCTTTGTTTCAGCCTGTAAAACAGCCATTGACCCCAAAATGGCATCAGACCCCACTGGAAGTGCTGGCACAGCCCTACAGGTGACCAATGTCATCTGAATAATAGTAACAATAATAATAATAATTTATCAACCTGTACATTGATAACAATAATTTATCCAGCTGGAGCAAAACACTGATTTCTCCATCCCTTTTGCTGTTCTTGATTCCTTCTCATAATTATATTTTCCATATCTGAGCAGGACATCTCCTGGCTGTCCTTACCTTAAAGCCTTGAAATCCCATTTCATAGGGATGCAGACAGTCCCAGCCTCCTGCCAGAATTATTGCATCTGGGAGCAGGCATTTGGCTGGGAGCTGGGAAAAGCTGGCCCAGCCTTCTGGATCCTCCCATCACCTTGGAGCCCCCAAAATCACATGGCACTCAGGGTGTCCTGCACCCCGATGCTTTGACAGAGATGCCAACCCCCATCCAGGCTCTCCAATTAAACCACATGGAATTCATCCATACTTTAAAATAAGCTTTATTTAGATCTTTTATAATTTTATATTTGCATCCATGCCTTCAAGGATTCTCCCCCACTCACAGGGGGAAAAGTTAAATCTAATGTTACCCATAATTCATATGCTATTTAGCAAAGTTCTCTTTTAAATAAATCATCCTCTTAGTAATTTTTAGAATTACTTCCTAATTTACAAAAAAGCTGAAATGCAAAGGAAACTACTCGATAACAAGGAGATCGCTCATCTGTTCTGGTGGTTTAGAGTTTAAATTATAAAAACACAAGGATAACAAAGGAAAAAAACAAAACAAAACCCGAAAAATAACAAAATGTATAAAAATGCTTCTCTGCAGAGAAAAGATGCCACGGGGCAAAGCCTGCCCTGCCACCCCAGGAGAGCCTGGGGGAGCTGGTCCCTCTGTCACCCCCTCCATGGCCCCTCTGCATCATCCCTTGGAATGGAACACACAGCGCGAGGGCATCGCTTCAGTTCGCTGATTTAAGACAAAATACCCTTCTTTTTTTTTTTAAACCAGGGTGCACGTACTGGAATTAAGAAAAATAATACACTATTATAGTTCATTAAATAAATCTTAATACATTTTTTTAAGAGCTTAAAATTATATTGTAAGCATTAAAGCATAAGGTACTTATCTTGGCATAAGCAGAGCACGGCACGTGTTAGTGGGGAGGGGAAACGGCCGCTGCGCCGGGGGGTGGTTTGGGGGCAGATCCAAGGGATTTGGAAAAACAATCTCCACCTGTGCTTCCAAATCACCCCAAAGCCAGAAAAACCTTCCTAGTGGGGACTCGTACCGATTTCCCCAGCCCCCTCCGACGGCAGCAACACCCCAAACTGCAGCGGGGTGGCCGGCCCTATCTGGGCAATGTCTTGGGATTTGGGATATCTTGGGATATCACCTCTCCCCTTGCTCCCAGCTCGTGCCGGATCCCCCTAAATTTTACTTGAAGCAAAGGGTGAGCCCCCAACAAAAGCAGGGAAAAACAGCGGGCAAAGCTCCCACCAGCTTGCCCCCGTCTGATTTTCCGGCACGTGTTTAGGTTTGCGTTTTCCAAGGCGTTAAGTGCTCCTGGGGCAGCTGAGGGAGCCTGGGCTGGGGGGTCCACAGCCCCAATCCCCCCCCAACAGCAACTTCCCAGGACAGTACAGTACAAACACCCCCTTCCTCCTCCCCGCCCCATCCCAACCGACGTGGAAAAATATAAAAATCCCAAAACTTCTGCAATAATTTAGTTAGAATAGCTCCTCTGGGTTTGTGCAAATAAATTAAAACAACTAAAAAGGAACGTTAAAACACTTATTTCCAGACCGGCAGGTGTAACAACCAGCCCGGGTCGCCTCTGCGGGGCTCGGCCAGGAAGACATCACAGCGAAGGAGATTTTCTTGTTGTTGTTTTTGTGTTTTCTCTTTAAGATCCCTCAGCTGGGCAGGTCCTTTGTCCCCCAGCGAGGACATCCCGCGGGCTGGGCTCCGGAAAACAGCGGGTTTCGGACAAGAGACGTCACAAGCACAAAGTGCACAATATTTCTCATATTTACAGAGACACAGCAGTCCTTCAAGTTTCAAGTTTTGTCAAAAGAACGAGAAAAAAAAGAACAAAAAAACCCTCCCAAAAAGAGAAAAAAAAACCAAAAACCCCAACCCAAACTGACAAACTGAAGCGACAACAAAGGAGTTACCGGGATGGAAGAAAAAAACAAAAAACAAAAAAAAGGGGAAAAAAAACCCGGAAGTTACGACACAGCTGCATCGCTCCCAAGACAACAGGTAACAGGCCCACAGGTGGGACGGGGTGTGGGATATGTACATGTGCAGGGCCGGAGAGGCTCCGGTGCTGTCACCAGTCCGCGTCCTCCTCGATGTAGTAGTCGGGGGCTGTCCCGTCGAACAGGCCGGGATCGAGGGACTTGCGCTGCTTGCCCCGGGCAAACACTCTGGAGATGGAGCCAAAGCCCATCTTCTCTTTCTTCTTTTTCCGTTTTTGGTCTTCCAGGTCTTCTAGAGACTGTGGGAGGAGAAGACACAAGTCTGGGCGTCCAGCTTTTCTTTTACTGCTTTTCCCCTTCACTCACGTCAAGGATGATGGATCATGTGGTCCCAGTCCCAAAAAAACTGGTTCTGCTCCCAAAAAATATTCGGATCTAGATCCCACAAAATAGTTTCATCCAGGTCCAAAGTCATGTTAAGATCCTGGATCAAAATACAGTAATATTCCTGAAACCTGTGTGGTGGAATTTGCAGTGGCTTCCTCTCCACAGTTCTGGGATTTTGGCCTCTCTAATTCAACTGGATCAGAATTACAGCTCTGGGAATAAATAGTCAGAGCATCTGTCTGGACTGCAAAAATATCCCAATGTTTTAGGGC
Source organism: Alethe castanea (assembly GCA_024734035.1). Classification (NCBI taxonomy): domain Eukaryota; kingdom Metazoa; phylum Chordata; class Aves; order Passeriformes; family Muscicapidae; genus Alethe; species Alethe castanea. The sequence continues at coordinate 13,127 of JANRGV010112483.1, forward strand.
CAAATACAGAAGAATAACATGCTTTGGCTGGACCTTAAAAAATCAACATTCAATAGGCCTGAGCTCAGTGAATGCCTACAGCATTACCTGGACTTTGAGGCAAATTATGGGAATATGAGACATCCCAGACTTACAAGTCAGGATGACTTCCATTCATCCCAAACTGGTGCCTCTGACCCACCATCCCCAAGTACTTTCTAGCACAGGAAGGGGTCTCACAAGCAGGGTTTGAAATGATTTGTACTCTACCTGTACGATTGGATTGTGCAAGTTCTTCTGTACCGGTCCAGGACTGTCCCCCTACGGCACAAGGAGATGGATCCATTGAATCAACCCTGATACAGCCCAAGACCCTCCACCCCCAGGGCTAAAGGCAGGATTGTTGCAGCTGAACTGCAGCGGGGCTGGGATAAACCCCAGGGCAGCAGCTTTCCAGGTCAGCCAAGCCCCAGCGTGCCCCCCACTCCAAACCCAGCGCTGTTTAGGGATGCAGAGGCCTCACAGAATGCCCAGAGCCCATCTCTCCAAAGCAGGGCAGGGAAGCCCCAGCAGGCAGGCCTCACAGAATGCCCAGAGCCCATCTCTCCAAAGCAGGGCAGGGAAGGCCCAGCAGGCAGGCCCCAGAGCCCATCTCTCCAAAGCAGGGCAGGGAAGGCCCAGCAGGCAGGCCCCAGAGCCCATCTCTCCAAAGCAGGG
>JANRGV010112604.1:0-13816 GCA_024734035.1 Alethe castanea
TCCTTCCTTCCTTCCTTCCTTCCTTCCTTCCTTCCGTCCTTCCGTCCTTCCTTCCGTCCTTCCTTTTCCTCTTTTTCTTCCCTTCTTTTTTATCTGTCAACAAGATGATGCTTGTGCTCCAATCTGTGCCAAGAAAAAGACTTCTTCAAATCTTGCCAGTTTCAAAGTCTGAAGGTTGGGGAGAGCTAGGGGAAAAACAAGTACAAGAAGTCTCTGGAGCTGAAGGAATTTTGTTACTGTTATTTTCTTTTGTAAGATGAAAGGGATTTTCTGTAACCTGTAAACCGCTGGATTTTCTTCTTCACAAAGTTGTTTTGTTTTGTTATTGATGTTGTGTAGGAGACAATCAGCCCTTGTGTGAAAGGCTTTACTTCTCAGGATGCTGGGACCACTTTGGTAAGGCTACTTTCTGCCCTTCTCTTACAGGAAAAGGAAAAAAAAGCTGTCATATAATTCCACTGAGAAACAGATGAATGTTACCAGCTGAATTCAGTTCATAACTCCACATACCCTGTATTCCATGTGCTGGTATTGGAACCATCAAATGTTGACAGGACAAGAGGAAATGGCCTCAAGTGGTGCCAAGGGAGGTTTAGATTGAATATCAGGAAAAAATTCTTCACCAAAAGGGTTATCCAGCCCTCGAACAGGCTGCCCAGGGTATGAATTTCCATCCCTGGAGGTATTTAAAAGACATGTTGACATGGTGGTTAAGGACATGGTTTAGTGGTGGGCTAAACCCAGCAGTGCTGAGTTAACAGTTGCACTAATTGATCTTAAAGGTCTTTTCCAACCTAATTCTATGATCTCATGAAAAAAAAAATCCCTAAAAATATAATTCTGCTTTGCAATGGGATCATTTCTCTAACAAAGATGCTTTTAGGGCACTTGCAGAATCATTTTTTGGTGGTACCTCTCTGGAAACTTATCTTGGGTACTTGCCATTCGATGTGGACATTCTGGTACTAAAAGCATGTGGATGTGCTTTTAGTTCAGATTAACACAGATTGGAATGGCTGTTCACCTTGAAAACAGTGAAAGGTATCCCAGTCCTGTAGGAGGGAACGTGGTTGTGAATCCTCAGTGGAGAATAGGTGCTGTGTTTTGGTTTGGTGTTTACCCAGTTCTGACCCTTCTGATATTTCTCTGTGGATTGAGAAAGAGAGGGAGGTTGGGGTGTTTGTGTGTGTTACAGAATAAGGACTTTACAATTTAAAATTGCAAAGTTTTCATAATATACTACTTATCTCTATGGCCTTTATCTAGCAACTAAATTCTTTATGTGATTCATTACAAGTTGTTTCTACCTAACAAGTTGTGTTCCTATATGTTCTATTACAAGTTGTTTTTATACTGTTACATAATGGCTAAATAAACCATGTATCCCCTCCACCTACCTAAGCACTTTATATGTTTCTAAAATTCTGAATTGTCATATGTGTAGGCATTTCTCATATCATCTGTATGTTCTTCAATAAATAAATGTTCAGAGTAATTATGTTGGACTGCACTGGAAGTGCATTTCTGCAAGGGTGGAAAAAGTTGGTGATGTCAGTGGGTCTGCTAGCAGCAATGTATTTGAAAAGACTTCCCTTTGAGTGCAAAGGATTTCTACCACAAGTGCTGATTACTGAAATTAATTTCCCCTGCACAGCACATATGCTGCAAAATTTCACTTGTCTTTTCTGCTTTTTCCCAAATGGTCTTCTGTGAAAGCAATGGAAAAATGTAGTTGTGTGATGTTCTAACATCTTCCTCTTTTCTGCAGTAAATGCTTTTAGCAGAATTTAACCATCCTTTCTTATTAAATCTTAGCTTATCTTCTGCAATACTTCTATTTAAAGCTGTTTCTGGAGCACACAGAGGTGAAATGGTGAAGGCCTGGACAACTGCACAAGAAACCAAATTTCTATGGGGATTTTGCTGTGAATTGGCAGGCTTATATTATTCTTTTCAGGGCTCAAAAAGCAGTGTCTTCTGTACTGTGACTTCAGTATGTATGAATCCTTCAACTTCGTTAACATCCTAAAGATGCATAACACCTCTTCCTTGCACTGATGGATTCAATTAATCAGTGATATGATATGTACTTAGGGAAGCTTTAAGTGATGGAAAAATTATGACTTCTGCCTCTGATCAAAGCAGAACAAAGCACTTGGCTGCTTCTCTCTCACTGTTGCTGCAGTCTCCTTGCAATCAGGGAGATCTCTGGAGGAGAAGGTACCAAGAATATATTTTCCTGTAATGCCTAGGAAAAGAGAAGGAGCCCTGAGTGAGAATAACATCCCTGAGTTCAGCTGTCTGCCTAAAATTTAGGCAGCCTTAGCTGGTCCAGGTTCTTCTGTGTGTAGTAAGAGGTTGTGGTGCTTCCTTACTGCAGTCTGGCAGCTGATGAGCTCAGTTAATTTCCCTGGGCCTGCTCCTCCAAAAGCAGGGTTAAGTCCTGAGGAAGAAATGCAGATGCAAACGTAACAGGCTGGAGTTTCCTTCTAGTTGTAATATGCTAATGGCAGAAATATGCATTTTAAAAAAAGCTTGAATTTAAAATGAAAGTGAGATGAACTGTACAGTGTAAGAGGGTTGCCAGTAACTCTGTAATGATAAGGATTTGTGATTAGACTATCAGGGGATAGAGGCAGTCCCTGCTTGAGAGTTGGGGCTGTGACTTAGGGAAGCTGTGTATGGTTGGCTGCATTAATGATACTTTCTTCTCCTCTGAGCACCATGGAAACACTTCTACGTAAACACATGGTGCTGCTGTCGTCTGCTTTTGCAAACCATGCTGGTGGAAAATGCATGGACAGAGTACAAATGGGCAGGATTTAGATCATAGCCCAAAACACAGAACACAGGCACTCAAAACCCTGCAGTGAAGAAAGTGCCAGACTGACTCACTAACAGACTCCTCTCAGCCATTTAATATACAATGATTTTCTCTCTACAGAAATGTTATAACCTGTATTTGATTTCTCTACAGAATACCATCGTTTTAATTATGTCAAAATAAAATTCTGATTTGTAATTCAACCCGGTCCATCTAACCTATCTAATTTAAGGAACCTGTACTGAAGAAAAACTGGAGCAATGTAGCAGCAAATCGTTTCTGATAAAAAGGATGCATTTCATTTAAATCAAAATAATTTAAACCAGCAAACCAGAAATCTGCATTTAAATTAATTATTTTACTCTTGATTTGTATTTGCACTTTTTTTTCTCCTTGAAGAATACCAGGTTCTCATTGGTGTGCAACCTTCTGACTGTGATTATTACAGCTAAATAAAACCCCTTACACTGTAACCCCTTACACTATACCAGGGCTTATTTTATTTTGCAGGAGAGTATGCTGTATCTGCACAAATCTACATCACTTAGCATGCATTTACTCCCTCAGGCTCTTATTTATTGAGTGGTTTGTTTTCTGCCCAGGATTTGCTCGGGACTGGCTTTGTTTGGCCGCTTGGGTTGGTGATGGCTTTGCCCTTCCAGGCTTTAAAGCAGGGATGGTCCATGCCTCACATGCAGCCTAAGCAATCCTTCTTAAATTTTCTTTGGAAAATCCATTTCTTGATGGATTACATCCTGCTGACGTTAGGAGCCTGAAATGGTGGTATTGGCACTTTGTTTCATTTCAAACATAATTTTATACAACTATTCCCAAAGCAGGGTTTCGCTTAGCTGCATTTTAACCTCCAAACCCCCAGCACTGCCTGCCATTTACATTCCCAGGCAGGATCCTTCATCCTGGCAGGCTCCTGGCTGGAGGAGCACTCGGAGCATCCCCCAGGGATCGCCCTGGCTGTGTCCCCGGGGTGGCTGGTGGGGGTGGCAGGCGCTGCGCCCTGGCACACGCCCCGCGAGGAAGCCGTGGGCGGTGAGAGCTGACTTAGGAGGCTGAGCAGTCTCTCGGCACCGAGACTTCCCCCTGCGCCCTGCCAGGGAGTGTTTCAGCAGCCTGTGGCAGCAGCCAGGCACCCATGGCCTGGCACTGAGCCCCTGCCTCCTCCCTGCCTCCTCGGTGCTGCTGGACCAGGGACACGACAGGTACCAGGGCAGGGAAGCGAGCAGGCTGGGCTTCTGCTCGGGGTTTTTGTGGTGGCAGCAGGCAGGAAGGAGAAGGCCATTGTAGAGGGTGCTGTGACTCCTCAGGCTCCGTTCCCCTAACCATGTTGGCCTCTCCTCCCAGCCCAGGAGCTACAGGAAGATGATGTGCCTGCCTGCCTCCCCACCGGCGCTGGCGTCGAGGCTGGGGCTCGGGCTCTTCGTGCTGCTCTGCCTTGGCATAGGTAAGCAGGAGCCATACTGGGGGTGTGGGAAGGGGCTGGGCACCAGCAGCAGCACCCTTTTGTGCTTGGTGTGATGGTTGATGTGATGGTCAGCAGGGGCTGGTGGGGCTCAGGGCACTCCTGGTGCCTTCTGCCAGGACTGAGCTCAGGGTTTAGTGTGGCTGGCGCTTCACTGAGGCTCCCTCAGCTCTCAGCTTCCCAGGCCCACTGCACCAGGCTGCTGGCTCCCAGAGAGGCATGGTGATCTCCCACTGCAGCCAGGGTGACAGAAATGAGGGTGGTTTTGGCCAGCTGATGTCTGCGAGGAGCACATGGCGCAGCCCCTTGGGCTTCGGCTTCAGTCGCGGGGTGGTTTCTGCTTTTTTGGGTGATAAAAGTGGGTGCCTGGTGGAAAAGATAGGGAAAGGTGGCAGCTCAGAGTGCTCTGCACAGAGTAGAGCGTGTGCTTTCTCCAACAACATAAATCCCTGTTGAAGTCCTGCCTGGGCTGTCCCCTGTCCTATTTTTGAGGACTTGGCACAAAGCTCACGCAGGTCTCTCCTCGCCTCAACAGGCTTGGGATGAGTCTTCTCAGATGTGTGAAATGTTAACCTGGAAACCACACAAAATTCACTTCTGAGCTGGAGTTCATTGTGGATGCAAAATAAGTTGTGCTCGTTGTCAATTTTAGTGTTTCATAGCAGCTAATGGTACTCTAGAGCAAACCTAGGACTGAAGTTTTCATTAAAAATCAAGCGATGAAAAAGTCAGAGCTTTTCATACTGCTGTTGTGTAACTGGGAGGTATTTGATGCTGCATTTCATTTTCAGTTTCAGTCTCTGAATTTTAAGACAAAACTTGGAGAATTTAGCAGGAAATTAATTGCAGAGCTCACTTGTAAAGAAAGCAGTGACCTCAAATGTGAGATCTCCACTCTTCTGTCTTCCCCTCACTCCTTCCCCTACTTCTGGGCTTGCAAAGCATTTGTCAAGTACAAATATATTTTGCTTGTATTTGCATCAGGCAAACAATCTATCATGAGCAGAACTGTTTCTCTCTCAGTACTTTAAGAGCTTGTGGTATGTTAATAATGTAATTATGAGCATATTGTAATTCTCTAGTCATGTAATTTCTCTGAAAAGGATTCTGGTTCCTTGGCTAAAGGATGTATAGTTGGATGTATAGTTTGATGCATGCTAATATCCACTACTAGAAATAGGAGTTTGATGATAGAAAACTAAGTGTTTGTCTAGTTGTACTTTTGGGGCACGATTTTTAGATGCTTCTCAAGCAACAGGTCTGTGGAAATCACGATGCCTCAGGAGCAGATTCTTGGCAAATAAGAGCAGGACAGCTGATATGCTTATTTCTCTCTCTGTGTGCACTCACACACACTCTGAACCCTTTCTCTCCAAAGATCAGCATTCCTACATCAGTGCTCCTGGAAAATACGTGATGCAGTACCCACAAAGGACTGGGTTTTAAAAGCTGTGCTGGTGCTTGTGGGTGATGCCTCCTCAAGGTTGCCCACAGGGACCACAAGGACCGAGTCCTGACCTTGTTGTGGCAAAATAGTGGAGCCTTGGGTGTGTGCCATGACCCTGGCAGTGACTTCCCACACAGCACTAAAGCAGTCACCACAGCCAGAATTTACAGGACTGACCCCAGGTGGGGCTGCTCATGATCACACCAGGGCTGGCTCCAGAGCCCATGTCCTTGGATTGGCCCAGGTATCCTGATGCTGGCACTGCATCTCCCTGATGTAGCACTGCAAAAGGTCAGGCAGCATGGAAATAAGTGCCCTCTGTAAAGATTGTGTGAGTGAAATAGTAACACAGGGAATGCCAGCCTGAATTTTCACATCAGGCATTAATGGGGGGGCTTAATTAAAAGGGATTTGAAGGTTGTCTTCATAGGAAAGGCTGAAGGTTGATTTGAAGGTTGTCTTTCATAGGAATTTCATGTATTTGCAAGCTGTGTAGATCCATTTGTTTTCCTTTTAATTGAATTTTGCTACTCTGACATTCACCTGAGGTGCCCCACTGCAATGCCAGTGTCATTTAGAGCTGCTTCTGGGATGTCATCTGCTGCTGGAGACACTGATGGCCATGAACAACACCCCATTGTCTCAGCCCAAAGTGGCAGAACAGCCTTGGTTACAGCACAAACTTTTGAAGTGTGATCTGGATGCACTGCTGGTATCCCCATGGGCTTGGTTTTGTCCTGCCATTGCACCTTCACACCTACCTACAAATCGTAGGATGGTCTCAGTCCCAGTTTGTTATTCTAGAAAATATACCTTGGAATCCCTCAGTATGACCTTTCCCTGCCCTGTGTGAAAACAAAGCAAAGGCACTGACTTCAGGGACCCAGCAAGCCCAGCTTTAAATCCATGGAATATTTTTAAACTTCCCTGGAGTCTTTTCTTCCAACCAGGGACCACTTAGCTCTTGGTTTCTTCCCAGGGGTGAAATTTTTTGAGAATTTTTGAAGAAAATTCCCTACAGCTTTTCGAAGTTACTGGAGAGTTGGGAAGGAAGGGGGAATATCCACTTCTGTGAGCAAGCACTGGCTCACAATTAACTTATTCTGGGAATCCCCTTCGTGTTGCTCCCAGTGAGGAGCTCAGGGTGGAGCTGGGTTTCAGAAAAGGACAGTGAGGGCTGAGAAAGGTTCCTTGTTTTGTGGCCACTCCTAAATATTGAAGTATCTATCAGTGAGCTTTAGGTGCTTGCTGTCTGATTTCCGTGCCAGCTCTGGTATGGGTTGTGCTGGGGCATTTTCACAGCGGAGATGGCAGAAATTTTTCTTCACGTACCAAATTTGCCCACTTGATCACTGGATGCAAATTGAGTTTCTGACTTATTCCTCTTCATGCCTTCAGTTGTTGTTTTAATTTCTTTTTTTTTGGATGAGTTTCTGTGTGTTGTTCCAGACGTGGAAAAAAAATGACCTTCAAAAACAAGGGCAGCGGATCTAAGGAACTCCTTTTTCTGTCTGTCTGTCTATCCAGAGTGAAACCTGCTGTAAGAGCTTTTCTGGAGAAACAGAAACCCAGCTAAAGGGTTTCTTCAACCCTACTGCTTTTTGCTTATAAGGATTGTTTTTCTTCTTTTGTTGTGTGCTTCTTAAATGAAAGGATTCTTTAGGAAAAAAAACCCACAGAAAATTCAACTTAGACAAGCTACATTTTTACACACAAAATATAGTTGAAAGCCTAAATGCCAAGTTTGTAAAGCTGTGGGTCAAATGTTCCTTTCACCCACATCATTTCCTTTTTCCAGTTAGATCGGAATGAACCCAGATAGCTCCAGTGACCTCATGTTGCTCTGACTGCAACAGCTTTTTTGCATTTCTTGGATCATTGAGACATTTGTATCCTTTTTGCCTTCTGCGTGGTGAACATTCCTGCATTTAAACATGCAAAGTTTGGAGTGGCTGTGCACCCTGGAGGGGGATGGATGCAGACAGGATTCACAGTTGAAGGGTACAGACAGGTCATTGCCATCAAAAAATGCAATCCTGCTCCTCTCTAGCTATGTGATCCTCCTCTTCTTTGCACATGTCTGATGCCTGGATGATCTACTTCACCTTCCAGCTTAGCAGAAAGTTTCCGTTTTTCTATTTTTTTTTTTAAGACTGGTATATTGAGCCAGACTCTGGAAACCCCTGCAGGGGGGGACATGTGGGATTGGAAGGGAGAGGGGAGCCAGATCCTCTCTGCTTGCATGGGGAAGGCATGAGATCAGTGTGACTTTGTTGTCTGGCTGCATCCCAAGGCCGTACCAAGCTGGGGGAGAATTTCCGCATTCAGAAAAATTCTCACAGAATTACAGAGTTTGTGTTGGAAGAGATCTTAAAGCTTAATTTGTTCTAACCTCCCTGCCATGGACACTTCCACTGGACCAGGTGGCTCAGGGTCCTCCCCAAACTGGCCTTGAACCCTTTCAGGGCTGGAGCATCCACACCTTTCCTGGGTAACCTGAGCCAGGGCCTCACTCCCCTCACAATAAATAATTTCTTCCTAATATCTGGTCTAAACCTTCCCTCCTTCAGCTTGAGCCCATTGTCCCTTGTGCTATTGCTACATGCCCTTGTGAAAAGTCCCTCTGCAGCCTTCTTTAAGGCTACTCTTAAGCACTGGAAATTTGCTCTAAGGTCTCCAGGCTGAATGCTTCTCATGTTTCCCAGTATAAATGCTGTGCACTTGGATGTGGTACCTTCCATAGGGTGGCAAGGCAGGTGTGCTGGATGCAGTGAAGCCTGTTAACTTGGCAGAAGGAGGTCAGTTTTGTTTTAAAATATATTAATTTTCTGTTTAATTGTAGCTGTTCTGCCCCCTTGGAGGGGCATCACCATTGGGAGTCTCAGGAGTTCATTTGAGAATCGATGTAAATCTTTCCCAACTCAAAAATGCCACAGGCTTTGCTTCTGCTTTTTCACTGTTATGCTTTTAAAATATCATTGGTCCCAGGGGACTCCCTGAGTGAAAAGAAAGTGCTGACTGATGGCTCACAGTGGCATTTCTACCTATCCTGTGCTCAAAGGACATCCACCTTTTGGCCAGCTCCAATTCCTACCATATCCCATAAGAAGCTGTTAGAAAAGGCACACGATTGCTGTCACCCTGGCAGGTACCCTCTGGTGTCATTTTAAATGCCCTGCAGACAAGGATTTGATCCCTGTGCTGGGGAAGTGCTCCAGAGAGAGCAGAGCTTGCTGTCAGACACTGGTTCCTGAATGCTGAGAGCCCTTCCCTGCCTGCCCTGCCCTCAATGCCTCCAGCAGCACCTGCCCAAGCCTCTCATCCTGCTCCCTCTGCAGCTTCTGTGGCTTGCAGACCACTCTGGACAGCTCTGGTTTCCTGAGTGTCCTCCAGTTAATTACAATTTCCATGCCCTGCCCTTATCTGGGGCTGTGTAATCTCTCCTCCAGCTGCAGGGTGACTGTTGGTGCTGTCTGAGCATCCTTGAGTCAGTGCCTGAGCACAGACCAGCTTTCCTAACAAGATAATGGCTGGCAGGCCTGCAGCATTGTTAGCTGCACTGCTGAGTGTTGCTATGGCTGTGGGCAAGTACTTCAGCAGCAAAAAATAAAAAAAAAATTAAATTTGTAATTTTTTGACTTTGAAGCGGTCTTATGTGAGAGGTATCATACTTGATTTTCCTACTCACTGGGTTCTTTCACCTTCTGTCAGTTTCAAGAGAGGGCTGGCTGCTTGGGGAGCATGTGAGACAGAGATTTAGTAAGCACTGAAAAAAACTACAGCCTTAAGCAATGGGGAGGACCTTAATTTCAGAAACTGCTGTGAGGACAGTAGCATGCATGGCAGTGGTGCTGGAGGAATTAGGAAAATTATCTGAGAACATCTTCAGCTGGGAGATAAATATAGAGGAAGTACAAAGTGATCCTGTCAGCAAGAGACAGAGTCTGCAGGGGAAAAAATTAACAAATTTATTTTTGTCTGTCTTTGTGGCAAATCTCCCCCACCAGCCCCTCTTACACAAATGCCACGTCTAGTTTCTGCTCCCAAACTGGGAAATCGAAAGAGTGCTGAGCAAGATGCAGGAATTTGATCTCTAAAGGAACTAAAATATGCAATCTTCTGAGGACATCTAGATTCTAGGGGCCCTCCCTGCCCTTTTATATTCTAGCAGGGTCACATTCCACGGGCTGGGAATTGGGAAAGGGGGAAGGTTCAGAAAGACTCTTCTTTTGCTCATTTCTCCGAGTCAAAGACGTCCTTCTGTCCCCACGGCCGCGTGTCCCTGTGGTTTGCAGGGGACAAGGAGAGCTCTCCATCCTCTCCTCCCTGAGCAAAACCCATGTGGAGCACTCTGCAGCAGAGGGAAAGATCTGAGACATGATCTAGTCCCCATCTCCTCGTATTTCTGGTTGCATATCCAGCTCTTGCTCGGATCTGACCTCCTGCCTGGTGCCAAGATGAAAAAATTGCCGGTGATTTGCGCCGAGTTGCGATTTTACTCATGTGACAAACACAGCAGACTGGACATACCCGGGCAGTGGGCTTGTCCCAGGCTGACTCAGAAAGCAGGAGATTTTTCTCTCCAAAAGTACAAAACCTGAGCTAGAGCAAGAGGTGTCAGCTGGCTGCAGCGAGCTCCTCTGCCAAAGTATTTCAGATTCCCTTTTGTCGTCTCAGATGCTAATTGCAGATCGCCCTCCGATTTTCACAGCCACATCATGGCTTCAAGGATTCCTTCACTAAAGGTGAAGATGTGCAAACACAGACAAAATAAAACAGCACTACAATGGAATGAAGGCTGCTGATGGAGTGAGACACCAAAACACCCTGGGAGTGTTATAATAATTGCCAAATCAACAGTATAGAGCTGGGCAAACCAGGGTTACTCTTTTGTTTAGGAGGAACAGCATAAAGATGGAATAAAACCGTGTATGGGGTACCCCAAGGTTACAGCACAGAAGCAAGCAAGGATGAACTTTTTGAAAAACCTGTTCAGACCATTTCCCCACCTCAGACCTGCCATGCCATCATCATGCTCTAGAATTAATCCTGTCACTTAGCTGCTGCAGGCACAGTGAGCAGGTACAGGGAATCACTGCCAAACAAAGGGCCAGTGCTGGGTGTATTTGGGACACCTTCTTTTCTGCTCCCCTCTCTAACCACATTTGGGATGAGTAAGGGAACTTGACCTGAGCAAAGCATCTGGATTTGCATCTGGAGCAGCAGCAGGCCTGTGGTTTGTGATGAGAGGTTGGGCTTGGGATTGTGCAAGGGGAAAGAGCCACTCTTCCTGTCTGTCAAAACCTCTCCTTGCATGCCTGCACTTGCTGGAGTGGAGTCAGTGAAGAAGGAGCCTCAGAGGCTTGTCAGGCACTCATGTCTGGGTTTTTCTGTCATTAGTGTGTTCACAGGAGTCACTGATTTAGACACAAAGCATTTCACATACTGCCATGTAGCACAGGACATTTGCTGGCTTTTGGCTCCATGGAAAGCCTGGGGAGAATCTCATTCCTCATTGGTAAAATCACCTGGGATAAAGACGAGATCAAGGGGCAGTGTCTAGTCTTTTAAGGATTCAGCTTTTCAAAATGTCTTGATGTCTTGACTCATTGTCTGTTTTTCTTGGAAATCCCTGTGAAATACTGCATTGCCCTCAAAGGATACATCATGCAAGTTTGGGGTGAATGTGCTATTGACAGAAAATGAGGGGTCTGAGCTGCAGAATTACCTGCAGAGTGGGAATCCTAGGTGCATGGTCCTAGGCAGTCAGTAATGTCATTATTTTATGAGTAGAGATAACAGCTGCTGTTACAAAGATAAATGGGGAACCAGAAGGAACAAAAAGCAAAGCAAGGCTCAGAAGGGCAGAGAAATGGGGAGCACAGGAGAATGGAGCTTTGGAGCTTCTCTTCCAGGACTTATCTGGAGGTTTCCAACACTTTGAGGCTGCTTCTCCAGGGCATTGCTAGGTCTTTAGCTGCCTTTTGCTGTCAAATGTCTCTGCAAGACTTCTGTGCCAGAGGAAATCTGCTCTCATGTGCTGTCTGGCTGCATGTGTGGTCAGGATAACAAAGCTCTCTGTGGCTGGGGAATTTCTGAGTTAAGGCTTGGGCAAAGAGTGCAGGAAATAGGGATACAGGCTAAACAGTTCTCCTGACTCTCAGAGCAAAGAAAGAACAATTCTCCTCTATACTCCTTTCTGTTCCTGCTGTATGGGGCATCTGCAGCACAGGCATAGTTTGAATGAAGTAAGCTTTTCTGCCCAGGGAAGAGAAAGTCAGCCCTTCCATCAGTTCAGCTTTGCCACTTGCCATGGGCTTCCAATGATGGAGTGATGTGTGTACACAGCAAGAGTAGGTGGGCTTCAGAGGGGTGGGAGGAGGAGGGATCTTTTTCTAGAAAAGTCATTGAAAATTATTTCCATGGTGAATACCTTCCCCACAGCCTGGCTGCAGAGAGCATTCAGCACAGAAATGGCACAGAACTGGATTTTCATTTTTGCTTTGCAGTTCACCTCTAAAGTGAAAAGGGACTTTTGTAGGGCTTAATGACTCTTCATGGACTTTGGTTCCTTCAGGCTTGCAGCACTCAGGTTGCAGTTTCAGGGGTGCAGAGCCTTTTAAGGGTAGACATGACATCAGCAGGAGTTTCCAGCCCCTGCACATGTACTCCCGAGAAGGTTTTTGTTCTCCTTTTGGTTGCAAAGGAGACTCTGAGGGGCAAGGTAGGGAGAACCTCATGCAACTCATGATGTGATGTCACCCTGACATTTACTGTACGCCTACTCTTCCCCTGTTGCTGCAAAAGAAAATAGAAAATGGTCTTCATCAATCCCAAATTTGACTGGATGTTTGACTGGCTGCTCTTTCGAGTCTCTCCAAAAATAATAAGAGCTGCACTGTGAGAAAAGCGAAGATGTGGTCAGAGATAAACATACACACAAGTGCAGGAGAAGGAACTTCAAGAATCACAGCCTGAAGTGGGCTGCTTTTAAGGTGAACAGAAGGAAATGCTTTCTCACACAGCACGTAATCAAACTGCACAAGTCATTGCCAGAGGATGTTGTGAATGCCAAAAATATAAGTGCATTCCTGAAAGGGCAAGAACTCTTCCTGCAGGGTAGGTCTAGCAGTAGCAATTTAAATGCTGATGTCAAGAAATCCTGAATTTCAGGCTGCAAAGGTTGGCAAGACAAGGCAGTTCTTCTCCTGTGTGGAAGAATTAGTTTTTGTCTCATTTTGCTACCGGTTGATGGCTGACAGAGGTCAGTGTGCTGAGCAGCACCTGGCCTGCCCCAGCTTGGTTGCTCAGGATCTGCAATGCATTAGAAGGGGAAGTACAGGAAGTGGGAAGAAATACTGAAACTTTCCCTTTGGAAGCCCAGTGGAGTGGGTGAGTGAAGGGAAACCAGTTAAATAAGAAATTGCTAATTGAATCACATACTCTGTTTTATTTAACTTACATTAAAACATTCCATAGTGTCGCCAGGACCTCCACAGTATTTCTTGGTGTGTTTCCTACAGATTTAATGTCAAGGATGCAAGTGGGACAGGGGTGGGTGTGCAGCAGGGGAGGGGAGTGAAATTTATTTCACAGAATCACAGAATCATTTAGTTGGAAAAGACCTTTAAGATCTTTGAGCCCAACCTTTAACTCAGCCCTGCCAAGTCCACCATGTCCCTAAATGCCACATCTACCTGTCACATCCTGGTCACAGCCTGAGTGCTGCACTCTGCCTCTGGACAGCGTGGCTGCAGTTAGGCTGGGACTATCAAGAATGAGCCAGCATCAGCCAGGCTTTGCTGGGGAAGTGGCACTTCTGAGGCTCAGCTTTGTGCATTGCTCAGCTCACACTTCAGGCAGAGGCTCTGCACTCCAGTGCTGAGTGATCCCCATCTGTGACACACTGCCTGTCAGGACTTTCCTGCTTCCTCTCTCAGGTGTGTTTACTGAAACGTTGGAATAGGAATAGCAGTTCCTTAATAGGAAAAAAATTAAAATAAAATAAATTGATTAATTAAATAATAAAATTAATTAATTAATAAGCTAAATAATAAAATAAATACTG
>JANRGV010113973.1:0-13708 GCA_024734035.1 Alethe castanea
TGAAGGAAGAGGTAGCAGGACCGAGAGCAAGATCTCAAACAAGGACTCCAGGACAGCCAACTTTAGTATCTTTAGGGGTCTTGGAATAATTCCATGGGAGAAGACCCTGAAGGGAAGAGGGGTCCAAGAAAGTTGGTCAACATTCAAGGCTCACTTCCTACAGGTTCGAGGACAGTGCATTCCAAGAAGAGAGAAAGCGGATAAAGGGGGCAACAAACCTCTGTGGATGAATAAAGAACTCCTGTCATTACTCAAATATAAGCCAGAAATATACAGGAGATGGAAGCAGGATCAGGCTGCTCAGAGTGAATGTAGAGAGGTTGTCAGAGTAAGCAGAAATAAGACTAGAAATGTGAAAGCCCATCTGGAATTAAATCTGGCCAAGGATTTTCAAGATTTAAAAAAAAAAAAGGGCTTTTTCAAATCCATCACAACAAAAGGAAAATTAAGGACAATATGTGGGTCCATTAGAAAATAGAGAGGGGGATTCTGGTAACAGAGGATGCAGAAAAGGCAGCATTATTGAATGCCTTCTTTGCACCTGTCTTTACTGAGAAGACCAGCCCTCAGGGATTTCCGACGCAGGAGACCATGTTAAAGGAAGGCTGAAAGGAAGACCTTCCCTTGCTCAAATAGGATTGGGTCAGAGAACACCTAAACAAACTTGACATCTACAAGTCCAGAGGCCCTGACAGGATGCATCCATGAAGTCTGAGAGAGGAGAGGGAAAACATAGTAAGGCTGCTCACAATCATCTTTGAAAGGTTGTGGCAATCATGAGACATGCCTGAGGACTGGAAGAAACCAAATGTCACCCCTGTCTTCAAAAAGGGCAAAAAGGAGGACCGAGGAACTACCAATCAGTCACCTTCTCTTCAATCCTTGGAAAGATGATAGAGCACCTCATTCTGGAGGCCATCTCTACCTACAAGGAAAATAAGGTGATCAGGAGTGGTCAACATGGATTCCTAGAAGGTGGAATCCTTCTATGGTGAAACAACTGCCTGGATGAATGAGGGGAGAGCAGTGGACAATGTCTACCTCAACTTTATCAAGGGTTTTGTCATTGTCTCTCACAGCATCCTCATAGAAAAACTCAGGAAGTGTGGACTGGATGAGTGGACCAAGAGGTGGATTCAGAACTGGCTGAATGGCAGGTCTCAGAAGGTAATAATCAGTGGCCCAGGGTCAAATTGGAGGCCTGTCACTAGTGGGGTCCCCTGGGCCCAGTATTGTTTAGTTTATTCACCAATGGCTTGGATGAAGGGGCAGAAGCCTCCTCAGCAAGTTCACTGTCAACACAGAGCTGGGAGGAGTGGCTGATACCCCACACGGCTGTGCAGCCCTTCAGGTTGGAGAGACGAACTGAAATTCAACAAGGGCAAGTGCAGGGTCCTGCACCAGGGGAGGGAGAAATAACCCCCTGCACCAGGACAGGCTGGGGAGTCAACCTGCTGCAAAGCAGCTCTATGGAGAAGGACCTGGAGGTCCTGGAGGACAAGTAGTCCATGAGCCAGCAGTGTGCCCTAGGGGCCAAGAAGACTGACAGGATCCTTGGCTGTATTAGGAAAAGCACTGTTAGCAGGTTGAGGGAGGTGATCCTGCCCCTCTGCTCAGCCCTCGTGAGGCACATCTGGAGTGCTGTGTCCAGTTCTGGGCTCCACAGTACAAGAAAGACATGGAACTAATGGAGTGGGTCCAGAGGGGAACTATGAAGATGATGAAGGGGCTGGAGCATCTCTCTGATGAGGAAAGGCTGAGGGAGCTGGGCCTGTTCAGCTTTGAGAGGAGGTGATTGAGAAGGGGCTTCATCAGTGTCTGTCAGTATCTGAAGGGAGGGGGTCAGAGGATGGAGCGAGGCCCTTGGTGGTGCTGAGCAACAGGACAAGAGGCAATGGACTGAAACTGATGCACTTGAAGTTCCATCTAAATATGAGGAAGAAATTCTTCACTGTGAACATCAAGCACTAGAATAGGTTCCTGAGAAAGGGACTGGATTCTCCCTCACTGGAGACAGATTGTGTCAAGAATCATCTGGACATAATCCTGTACAAATTGATCTAAGACAACCTAGCTTGAGCAAGGAGTTTGGACCAGAAAATTCACTGTGGCCCCTTCCAACCTGTCTGATTCTGTGGTAATCTCATGGTTCTGTAAAGAAGATGAAAAAACACCACAGCAAAGCCAAGAATACAAGGCTACCTTTTAAATGGGGGATCCTTTCCCTGTGCTAGAACTGCATAAATTCTTAAGAAAAGCTTCATTAATCTGAAACTTGAATTGGAAAGACTTTGCTGGAGAAGTCATTATTAGAGCTGAAGATATAAAAAAAACTCAGGCAAGCAACCAATCTTATTCCAGGCTGCTTCACAGGCAATCTTACCTTTTTCAGTGGTTTGAGGAAAACAACACCACAGCCTTCTCCCCTTCCATAGCCATCTGCTTTTTTGGAGAAGGGCTTGCTTATGCCCTCCGGAGAGATCATTTTGGCTTTACTGAGAGATACAAAGGTGCGGGGATCGATGATGCAGTTCACCCCACCACAGATTGCTGCCTCACAGTCTCCTGGAGTCAAACAGAAACATATTCTTGTTGAGATGGCCCAGGTGATAGAAATATTAGCAATCCTGATGTCACTGCCCAGCATCTCTTCAGTCCCATTACCTGATTTAATGGCTCGCAAGGCGTAGTGCAGAGCAAAAAGAAAAGATGAACATGCAGTATCAACAGTCAGAGATGGTCCAGTCAGATTAAATGTGAAAGAGACCCTGTTGGCAGCAATGCTCATTGCTGTTCCTGTACCATCATAATGATTTATTTCACTCACTGCTCTGCTGGTTATGATTTCGTAGTCTCGATTCATGAGACCTGGAAAACATCAGATACGTGTCAAGTTAAGCCAAGCCAACAATAGGCATGTACAGCTCGAAACCTGATGGTGTGGTTTGGTTTCCAGTGTTAAGACAAAACCACATGGCATCAGGGCTCCTGTCATGAAGCCTTGCTCCAACACAAGTCAAAGGCAAAGTCACAGCAATTTCCCCTGGACCCAACTTACACAAACATACCAAACATTTGAAAATCCTACCTGCCCAGCAAATGACAGAAAATTCCTACCTGCCCAGGAAATGGCCTTTCCTGATGGCTTAGCTCACTGTATGATGCAGCTAAGACCTCTGTAGTCTGCTTAGACCCCTGTGTCTCAGTTTGAGACTGAGATAGTTTTGAGACTCAGGTTTAGTTTAGCTATGAGAACATTCATCAACAAGTTACAAGGAGGGAAGTTCAGACATAAGTACAGGACATTAGCTTCAGTTCCTCAGATGTACCAAGTTAAAGGTCCCAGTACAAAGTGCATCCAGTACTTTGTATTTATCATCAACTTTCACACTTGCAACCAGTAAGGAATAGTAAAGAAGAACAGGGCCTGTGAGAGCAGTTGTGTCCTCTTTTTGGGAACACAACCCTTGAAAGACTGTGGATCCCCAAGTCCATGAGCTGTAGTTCTATTCAGAGTACAAGGAATAACACCCTTAGTGGAAGAAGAGTATCTCTCAGTCTAAAATGTAATCTAAATCATTTCCCCTACAGGTACATCAGCCAAACTCCTCCAGAAAACTTCTTTTTAAAGAAACACAGATTACACCAGCAATAATGTTCTTCTCTTCTCTTCTCTTCTCTTCTCTTCTCTTCTCTTCTCTTCTCTTCTCTTCTCTTCTCTTCTCTTCTCTTCTCTCTTTCCTTCTTTCCCTCTTTCTCTCTCCCCTTCTTTAATTAATTTCTTCCTTTCTCTCTTCTCTTCCACTCTGCCTCTTTATCCACAACCAATTGCCATGTGCTGATGCAGCAGGTCAGGGTCTAAAATTCCAATTTCCATGCCAAGTGTATAATTTACTATTAAAGCTTTGTGATTTTTTTTGTGGACCCAAGGGCCTGGGTGTTCCCTTCCCTTTAAGGGTGGAACATCACAGCCTCCTTTGGGAGTGTCTTTCCCAAGAAGGGCTGGGTTGAGGAGGCAGTTTTAACTGTTTCCTGCTTCATTTCTGTGCCTGAACACAGGAAGAAAAGCACCAAAAAGTGATACAGGAAGTGTACCATGAACTTCTAGAGTAGCCTGGGAATTCTTACCAAAAGTAACCAGTAGTGCCATAGCACAGTAGCCCTACATCTCCAGACAAGATCCAGCCTAGATCCAGTGCTAGATAACATATTGAAAGGTTATGAAGGATGGTTCCAACCTTAGTGAGCTTCAAACACACTTTCTTTACCATGAAGTTTGCATCTTACCAATAAAAACACCTGTTCTGGTGCCACTGACAGATTCTACAGGAACTCCTGCATCCTCCAGGGCTTTGTAAGTGCACTCTATCAGTAATTTCTGTTGTGGATCCATGCGTTCTGCTTCCATATTATTAATCCCAAACAGGTGGTTGTCAAATGAATTAAATCTGAAATACACAGACCAGAATAGGATATGACATATGTATATAAGATGCGTTTCCTTCTAGACTCACAGTAAACATTTTTTGCAACTTCATGGAAAGCAGAGCAGTAACTGGTGTTTAGGCCACAGTTCCCATTTATGAAATTCAGAAGAAAATATTTATAAGCCAAAGATGTTTCATGTCCCACCACAAAATATGTCATTTTATCAATGATTCTGCATTTCAGAGGTAAGAGCACACTCCAACTCATTTTTATTCTCATGGTTATTGCAGTACTACCAACTGGAGTCCTCAAACTATGAAATGTGCAGAATGCTACTTCCTCTGCAGTAATGTGGTCATAGCCAACAAGTTACAAACAAATATTGATTTCTACATGATTTTTAGCCAATACATACTAGTGCTTTACAATTTAAAACCAAAAGGTAGAGGATCAGCTCAAGTGTTTTCAATGGATACCCATGCTTCTCTAATAACACATTCATAAATAGTTTGTGTGTGTGGCTGTGTGTGTTTGTCTTTAAAAGCATCTTGAAAATAGGCCCATGCTTACAAAAGACCAAGTCCAAGTTTAATCTATATCCTAAGATCAGATTTATATGGCCTTCTATAATTTCTTGATTCCAGGGCAGGATTCAATATCTAACATAGGACTAAGCACTAAATTAATTCTGGATCCTATGGTTCAGCACTGCCAAGTACAAATTTCAGGAGACAATGAGATTTCTTCTGTGCATGTCAACTTCTCCTTTGAATGAAGCTCTACAGCCTGAGGATCCAAGGTGAATGTGGAATTCCAATATAAGACACTTAGGTTGACCCTACTGTCATTTTCTATTCTTCACACTATCACAGCCCCTGAGCAGCAGTACCCATAGTCTAAGTACTACAAAAATCAGTGGTGCAGCAAGGTAACAGACTCACTCATCAAGAAGAGCAGCTCGTGTTGTGCACATTTTGCCTGGCTTGTTATCACCTGCATCATACCACTCCTTGACATTAAATCTCTCAGGGGGGATTTCTATGGTGCAGTTTTTGCCTTCTTCCAGGACTTTCCAGAAACTGTCAATTCCATCTCCTGTTGTACAAAGTTTTTAAAACACATTAAAATATGCACTCCCATCCCCATACAGACTCAGAAATGCACAATCAGCTACAAGGACCTCCCACATGGAAATCTAGGCTGCTTAAATAAATCTGCCACAGAAAAAGTGATCCTTCTTTGCTGAGAGGAAAAAGGAAAAAGCATGACTGATCCACTCACTGCTTGTCTAAAAGCAAAGGACCCCCACAAAATCCTTAACCACCTTCTCTCCCCATTTCCCTCACTGCATCTACTCTAAGTACTCTAATAGAGCAGGAAACTTTCTTTTAGATAAACCCAACCTGTTTTTATTGCAGGCACTGCTGATAACAATGTCCAGCCCTTCATCTGTCTCCTCTCCCTATGGCTGTAGAGTCCTGTAGCAATGCACAATCACCCAGCCAGTGAACAGGCAGAAAGTTCAAATCATCCTACACCCATTCAGCTCATTTCTATGAGTTTCATCTGCAGCTCAATGCCCTGCCCACAGCCAGCACTGCAGCTTCTGCCTGTCTGTCTGTCTGCAAACAAATTCAAGCCAAGTAGTTTCCACCACAGCAGCACCTTTCAGAAAGATCCCACAAGCAGCAAAGCAACAAATTCTACTAAGGGACAAACATGTTGGTTTCCTCCTTTTCAACATTAATACAATACTCTGCTTTTCAAGGTTCACTCACAGCCTGCTTTGCTTTCACCCCAAACTTACCTCCAGGAAAGTTGCATCCAATTCCAACAATAGCAACTTCATCTGCAGTCTCGATCTCCATCTCCTGGGCTGCACAAGACAGGAGGAGTGTCAGCCCAGTCAAAAATATTATGCATTTTCCATTGAATAAATATTAGGTTAAGAGGTGAACTTCTCACAAACACACAAACTTGTTCAGAATTTAGTTAATCTGGAATGATCTGCTGTTGGTTGTGATGACAAATGACACTGCCCACAAGTGACCACAGCTATTCTATGTTATTCCTCTTGTCTCTACTTTTGGAGGAAATTCCTTATGCAGTTCCCCAAACTCTCTCATGCACAGGCACTTCCTTTTTACTTTTAACCTCTACTAACAAAAGGTGAATCTTTTCAACAAATTAGACGTCAAGGACAAGAATTCCCTGTGGGGTCAATTTAAATACCCCATGAATAGAACTGACAAATGATTTATTTTCCCTTGATTCTGAGAAAGAAACTTGCCAGATAAAAATCAGTTCAATTGAACTGATTAGAACTCACTAGGATGCCCAACTCTAAGCCCTACAGTCCTCCTGGAATTCCTTCAACCCACAAAGAGGAGAAGATTCCTCTAGAAAGGTATTGTGGGGGATTCTTGGCAGTGGGGAGAGTTTCCCATCCCAGGGATAGCACAGCAGGTCCCAAAGAGCCTTTCTCAGTCACTGACTGGCAGTAGTGAAGCAGAGATGAGGCTGTTTCACAACCACACACATCACTCAGACTAGCATTTCTTGCAGGTTTGCTTTGAAATGTGAAATTAGGAATGACTGCTCAGATTCACACTTTGAAAAATTTACTTCTATATTCCATTAAGAACAGAAAAAGACAGATAAAAGACCACCTAGCAAAAATAAGGAGAATAGAATCTGGTTTTCTAGGAGTAAATTCTATTTTACCAATCATGTAAATTCAGTGTTGACACAAGAATTGTTTCCTTTCAATTCTTTCAGAATTGTCTATGATTTCTATGATTCTATTATTTCTTATTTTTATGTAGCTGGTAAACTAAAGCTGCAAAGCCCAACAAAATACTTATATCACAAATGTACTTTTAAGCATTTTTCCTAAGTTAGCTCTTAAATAGCCAATTATAGAAAATTAAGGACCTTCCAATCATAGCATAAAACATATCTTTGCCGTCTCAAGAACTATGTAACTCTTACCTTTTTCATCCAAATTAGATGGAGTAATAGCCTGAATCTGTGGAAGTCTTTTATATAGGATTCTGTGTGGTTTCTTTTTTAAATGGGCATGCTAAGTTGTTAACGCCTCTCAAAGGAAAAATGAAGATGAGTCATGTGATTAGTCAGTAAACCTGACTAAAGTTCAGAACTATTTCCCTGAAGTAGTAAATTCTTGATGTCATGTTTTCACACCAAAGCAGTAGTAAAACCTCTCTTATCTAACTTTTTATAGTTAGCAAAACAGATAATTTGAGGTATCTTGCCATGAAATAGCCGATAAAATCTTTATGACCCTTAGACTATGATTTAAAAGACTGTTTTAAAATAACAACTCCATTTGGTTTGCTCTTAATATCAATAAATATGAACTGGTGTTAAAACCCTATTTATTGGAGGCATCATTTGTGACAATGAAGAACTCTCTATAAACTAAAAACCCAAGTCTCATGTTTGATTCCATAGCTGCTTTCTTTTACAAAGCATGACCATTTAAATGTGCAAGCACAAAAGCCTTCTCAAAAGACAAAAAATCCCAAAGTATTTCTTAGTCTACCACAATATTAAAGGCAATATTGAGCTTTCTTTCTAAAAACTGCCATCTGCTTAAATGCCATACAACAACGGAATATCCAGAAGTAAACTCTGAAGGGATCAAGCCCAGTAGTCACTGCTAGATGCCCTTTTCAGTCTCTCTCATCTGATTTCACCCCAACAACCCAAACTAATTTTCTCCTTTTGTGACTTTGTAATGGAAACACAGGGTTACATTCACTTATGATTACAGTTTTCCTTGATGGTGGGACCCAACTCTTCCCAGAAAGACAGCAAAAAAGCATTGGGCTGAGAAGAAACAGTTTATTCTGCCACCAAGTAGCTTCATAACCTCCTCTGAAAAGTTTTAAATTTTGCTTTCCATTTCATAGCTGAATTATCTCACTCACTTTTCTGAATTCTGAGGTTGTTGGGAGTTATTTAATGATTTTTTAAGCTTAATTAACCCTCTTCCCTGATATGATTATGAGGCTTATTAACAAGATGGCTAGTCTGAAAGAGACTTGAGAATCTCCACAGTTTACACATCTCTAAAGAACACTCTTGTTAGTGCTGGTACCATTAACATTCCCTGGCAGAAGAGAGTGTGGATTCATCAAGTGAACTAGGAATTCACTGTGAAAACTCTGTTAGAGTTTCACAATCAGCACCTGAAAGCAATGGATGCTAAACCGTATTTTGAGGTATTGGTTAGGTATTGGTAGAATATTGAAATGTATCCTGCACATCTGTGGCCATTAATTTCAACGCAAGTTAAACCAATCTGAACCACAGTGATCCAAACACAGTATGAACAATGGAACACTAACTAGTGCAGGACTAAGAAAGAGCTGTTCATATCATTGGTTCTGAACATTTTTGTTTACAGTTTAGCTGTGTGTTTGTTGCCTGAGTGCTGATGACTTGCACTAGTCTCACAGTAGTTGGAATATATTAATAAACCCAATTGCTTGCCCAATCCTTTTGAGCAATGACAGAGAGAGAAATAGGAACTAAGTATGGAAGTACATGTAGCAATAATGGATTGAGTCTGTTACTAACGTAGGCAGTCTATTTATATTATGTTGGTTTGTCATCAAGCTACATGTTGATTTGTCATGCATTTCATCTAAATTTAAAAGTAAAAAGTTGAAAAGGAAGACAAAGACCTGTCATATGGGAGGCACTACATTTTTTTTGTCCCATGCCATTCGTGTTCACTAGAATCTTTGTTTTCTTCTATCCAAACCTATGTCTGATAATTCCAAAAAAAAAAAAAAACCAAAACATTTGTATTTCCCCAAACAGTTGCATCCAGCTAAGACTCAAATATAGAAAAATATCTATTTATTTGTCTTGCCTTCGTTATTTCAATCAAGTTTTTACTGTATTTTGGTGGAAAAATATGCATGAGTGAAGCATCTGTGGGACTGCATGTCTTTCAAAGACAACATAGACAAAAAATTTTTGAATGCTTTTTAATTCCAAGTAGATATTAAGACTAAAATACTTGTGGGTTCCCCGTTTCCATCAGGACACAAGAAGGATTACTACACAAATCACTAGATATATTTCTTCACTGAAACAGTGCTCTGACAAGATAGGAGGTTGTGACACAAATATGTCATTCTGCATTATCATGAAAACCTAGTAAGAAAAGGTACTGGCTCTTCCGCAAAACAGTTTCCAAACAGTCAGATCTCAAAAGTTATCTTTGTAGATAATTATAAGTAATAATAATTAATTCATGTGTCATTGATTAAGGGAGAAGATTTTACCTTTTTCATTCTACAGCTATGAAGTTTTCCAGTACACTTATTATCACTGTTGTTGTTCCAGTTATAGAAGTTTTAATAACACCAAGCACAGAAGGGTTCTGCCAGCTGCTGTACTGACCCATAGGGAGAACAAAGACCCCACCACCAAGAGTAATATGTGTGACAGTCCCTAGTTCTTTTTGTTAGCTCTGCACAATGAAGCTACTCAGGAGGAACAGAAGTAAAAGGAAGACCATCTTCTAGCCTCTACATTATTTTTCTTGGATTTATTTTTCCAGTGTAATAGTAATCTCATGTATGATTGCAAAAACAAGCTTTTTATATGACAGTAAATGATGCAAAGCTGTCTGCATGCATTTGCTGAAAGCCTGAGACAGTATCCAGGCGCTGCCTCTTTCAGACCAGCTGTGGACAGTGTGGTGCCATTGCTAATAGTTCAAGCATGGACAGAAGCAACTACTACTTTCCTGATGATTAACAAGTAGAAAAGAAGACATGACATCATAGTATGAAGATGTTCGCAAATTTTTCCTAAAATTTGAATGATTCAAATTTGATAATTTGAATTTGATTTGATTTGATGAAAGGATGGAGCACAAGAGTTTTTCTCTTAACTTCCTAGAGATGGAATCTGGAAGCTGCATGCTTTGTGTAAACTCTGAACATTGCTGGGACATGGATAGGGTTCACTCCATTTAACTTGAGCTACACAAGTGTTATGCACAGTCTATGGTAACCATCCAGCTTTCTTCTCTGAAGACAACAGAGAAAGAACTTCAGTGAGAAAAATATATCAATTTAGAGAGTGAAAGTTATATAAAACCACTTTCACTGGCAAATGCAGTAGAACAATAGTTTCCCTATACCTATTCAATATTCCTTTTCATGTATGCAGGGACAACATTAATTCTTTTCTTCAAACACTTAGTCTGAGATGGGAAATAAGATTATTATCCAACAGGACTCCCAGTTTCCTTTTCAGAATTGCAGCTTCTCAGAAAGAAATACCACATCCTGTCAAAGCCCCGCTCTCTATATTTCTGATACATGACATTGCATTCAGCTATTTCAAAAAGTTTCCCTGACAACTCCACTATTGAGTAACTGCATCTGTTATCAAGGCTTACATTTAGATGTTTAAGACGTTATTTAAAAAAAAAATTTTAAAAAATGGAACATAACTGGGCATAAATATATATATTAAAAAAAAAAAAAAAGGTGGAACTAGCCTTGAGTCTGGTGGAGCCTTCATAGTAAATACAAACAAGCATTTTTGTAGTATCATAGAATACCAGGTTGGAAAGGACCTCAAGGATCATCTCCTGCAATCTTTGTTTGAAAAAGCACCAGATGGCCCAGCACCCTGGTCAGCTGAATCTTAAAAGTGTCAGAACTGGGGAATTCCACTTCCCTGGTGAGATTATTCCAATGACTTGTCCTTGTTTTAAAAATGTTCATCTTCTGTCCAACTAGAATCTTAGTTGCTGTAGTTGACCTCTACATATTCTGGTTTTCCTTATCATACAGCATGACTCATTTTCCATTTCATCCCTGCCTGTCTTTACAAGACAGTCTATTGCTACCCATTGTAATTCTTCAGTCATGTGAGCTGTCCCACCATGGTTCAGTTATTCCTGTGATATAGTAACTTTCTGACTGATGCATGAAGTTACAGTTCCTCGTGGTTGTTCCCAGGCAGTGTGCATTGACCAACCCACACTTGAAGTGTCAGGTGGCTGTCTTCTGTTTCTATCAGACCAAGGAAATAAGGAAAATTCATCACTACTCTGGTGGTCTGATTTACTCCACAGTTGGTTGCAATGGCGTAAGTGTTGCCACTTTGGACCCCACCCCCAGAGTCCTCCTGTTTAAAGTCAAGCTCACCAAGCTGTCCAGCCTGCTACCAAAGATTGCCCTTCTGCTTCCAGAGAACTGGATTCCATCCCCCTTGAAGAGGCTACAGTCACCAAAGAATGTCCTGTTCTCAGGCTAGCAGATGGGTGCCTCAATACCCCTTAGCAGTGCGTCACCCACTACAAGCATTTGTCATTTCCTTCTGTGGCACCCACGGAGCGCTGCTGGTAAAGTTTCCCCTTGCAGACCTTGTTCATGGGTGTCTACAGCAGTTAAAGCTTCCTATCTGTTTTTGGCTGCAGTGCTGGAGGGTGGGGAATGAAGCAGAGTCAGGCTTTTGTGGGTCACGAGGGTCAAAGGTGCCACATTCTCTGTGCTGTCTGCTAGGGGTGTAAGGTTCTGAAACCACTTATCTATCTCCATCTTAGCCTGTCTAGTACTGCACAGCCTTTTAACTGTTTCCTACAACTCAGCCAGCTGATGCAACACCCTGTGCACATCTTTTGCAGACTTTTCTCCAGGAGAAGAGTGTGGTCACTCATTGCAACCTACTGCTTCTACTGAAGTCTCCCTTCTTACCAGTCCCATCTGCATGGAAGCCTCAAACATCTCAGAGGCTTTCTCTGGAGAAGCACTGGGTTTGATATCTGAGGCACATGCCCACCATTATGGCAGAGACTTAGAGCACTTCCCTAGGCTGTGGGCCCACAGGCAGGGTGCACAGCCCTTCTCAGGTGCCCTTCTGTGCAAACTGCTGCGCTCTCTCAATCCCTATTTGCCCTCTCGATCCCCATCTGCCCACCCTGGCCACATTGCTCCCCAGGGCCATTTCAGTCTCCCACAGTTGTTCCTGGCAAGGCTTGAATTGCAGAAGCCTCTCTCATGAGAGCTGTTGGCTGCAGGCAGGAGCTCCCTGCCTGCCTTGGGTGTGTCCCTGGTACCAGAAACCGCCTGTACCCTTTAATCCACACTCTGTCATGCATCCTACCACTGCCACTCCTGCATGCCTCACTGACTTCCCTTAATATTCAAGAGTAGATAATTTATACTTTTCTCCAGTATTAAATTATTGAACTATTAAGAATTTTAATGCAAAAATAAATTACATGCATTTTAATCTGGCCTGCAACCAAAAAAATTATAAGTAAGGCAGAAGCTCTCTATTTGACAGCTGATAAATTGCAGCCTGAGGCCTCGAATAATAGCTCAATCAACTGAAAACTGTTCCTTTAAGAAAAGCTGGTTTTCTTCCTGGTCCCTATAAACCTGTTAGCAGCCCTCAACTTGAAAGCATGTATCAGCCTTTGCAGATTGGCAGGCTGTTACAGGATTACAGACAGCAAACGTGTTTTCACAGAAATTGTGTCTTCTGGCAATTCACAAGGGTCTTATGCAAGTGGTGAGACAGCCATATAACTCTGTTTAAATATACATAGGTATTACTGAAGGGAGCCTCTAGCTGGACAAATGTACAGGTTGCTTTGTCAGTCTTGTAGGCAGCAATAGCATATTTAACTATTTTAATAAACTTCACATACATTGGCACACAAGACATGCACACCTCCCAAACACATACCAGGTCATGAAGTGCAAATGGCTAATGTTAGCCAAAAGAGAGATAAGTAAAGTCAAAGGAATCAAATAATCCTCGCTAAAAACAAAGGAATTTAAAAATCCTTGCAGGATCTCAGATATACAAATTACACACATTCATATACTCGCAGTGGAAAAAAGCAGTCAACATACACCTGGTCACGCAGATAAGCACTGCACTGTATTCTCTACTCACTGTAGGCAATAGGTGGCTATTACTTAAGCAGAAAAAGGCAGGCCGGACTGAACCACGCAAAGAAAGAAGGTGACACACATGGAAAATTAAATTACTCTAGGTGCTGTATGCAAATAGATGGTAACAGAAAAGTGGTGAAACAGATAACAAAGGAAATAGAAAGACAGAAGATCATATTCCAGTCCGAATGCAGAAAGGATGGGAATGGGACTCGTTTTCAGAGTTCCCTGGCAGACCACGGCTTAAACGAATGCTGTTCCTCCTCTGATGTGCTGCAGCAACTCTCATCTTTTTCCCATGCACGACACCTTGCTGA
>JANRGV010114543.1:0-13664 GCA_024734035.1 Alethe castanea
GCTGGAATCCCAGCTTACTTGTAATCCTTCTCTCGATATTTATCTTTGGACTTCTTTTTCTTCTTCACCTTATCTTTTTTCATTCTTTGGTCATCTATTTTGTGGCGTTTCTTTTCCATTTCACTTTCACTTCCTTCTGTGTCGCCGTATTTCCTCTTGCCAAGTCGAAGTTTTTCATTTTCCCAGAAAGAGTTGTCAAATTGTGCATGAGCTGAGGCAGGTGGAGGTGCATGCCTTTCCAGAGAGTGTTTTTCACACTGCCGCGAGGTACTAAACAATGACGGAAGTTTCCTCTGTGGCTGCTCAAGTGATGCGCTCCTTCCTCTCTGGAGTGAGTGGTGTGAGCCCATCTGCTCTTGCAGTGATAATCCCTATGTGATCTGTAGAACTGACTCAATTTGTCAAAGTCTTTATCAAAATGAGAGGACTTCCTCTCTCTACAGTCTCCTGTTCCATGAACAGAGTAATAATCCTTGTAATATCTGCATTTTTCCCATCTCCTTGCTTCATCTTGGTAGTATCTTTCCCTGCTCCAGGTTCTCTCTCCTTTGGAATGGTAATACCTATTCCTGTCTTGTTCTGTTCTTTCTCTGCTTCGGGATCTATAACGAGAGTATTTTCCTGAGCTTTTGCCGTTATTTGGACTGTTTCTTTCATTGTGGGAAGGTCTGTACTTGCTTTCATTGCAATAGTCCTGCTTATGACGATATTGCTTATTTGTTTCCATGCTGCGAGAGCACCTTCTTTTGTAGGAACGATCATCCACTTTGCTCCTGCCTTGCCTCTGCTCCTCGATGTCCGAGTATCGTCTCTTCTTTTGGTAGTGCTCTTTGTCAGTTTTTTTGGAGTCGTGTATCTTCTCCTCATATTTTTGCCTATAATCCTCTTTGCATTTTTTATTATTCAGCCCCTCATTTTGTCTAGAGAATTGACTCTCCAGAACTTTATCCAGCTTTGTAATAGAAGAGTCATTAACAGGTGGTACCTCTATATAGTTATTAGAAATGTCCTTTGTATCTTGGCATTTATCTGTCATACCTAGAGATGCACGGTTTTTAGGACTACATTCAATGTCAGACTTCAAAGAAGTTTGCCCTAATTTCTTTTTGCTCTCAGGAGACCCTTTGCTATAAGGAGGATCTCCTTTTGCAATGAGTGCAGGTTCTTTTGGTCTTCTTGGCTTGTCTTTGTCTCTACTGTCTTCAGACTCACACTGCCCAAGGTATTCATCTTCAGTATCCAAGGATTTTTTCCTGACCTTGTGCTGACCGCTGATACTGGGATGTACGCTATTAGCTTTTGTTATAATACTTTGAGCAACTTCTTTGGAAGCAATGGTTTCAGAGTCTGATACAGTAAAAGGACTCTCAATCTCACAGCCAAGGTCGGAGAGAGGCGTCCTGGATTGTTCATAGACAAACACTGTTTCCGTCACTATGGTTTCTGTAAGACGATCACCCTCAGACTTCTGAGGTGCAGGGACACTGCACAAAATAAAAACACCTTATTCACTTGAAAAAGATCACCTAAAAGACAAACGTTAGGAACAAAAGTCCCCCTAAGTAAAAGATTCGGTGGCTACTGGTAAACTCTCTATGTTTCTGAACTCCCTCACACAGTATCGAAACTGTAGCTTTATAAAGAGACTCTGTAAGGCAGTCCCTTTAGAAACCGATTCTTACACATTCAGCAGCGCCCAGAGAAGGTGTTTTCCTTCTCTTGAGTCTGCAAGCAGTGCACTCAACACATTTGTCTCCCTCTGCTCACTGCTCTGCACCACATCAGTAGCCAACATCACTATATTTGCTCTCCCCCAAACTAGAAGAAAGTCAACTCATTAATTTCCCTCTCTCCCCAAAATGGGAGGGCAGGAGGTAGGAATTTACATTCACACATCCTAGGAGGGAAAAAAAGAGAATAGAGAAAGAATTCCAATCGTAAAAAAATGGAAAACCATTCTATGAAGAAACAAAACTGATCTGGGAGGTACCTGCTTGTATTTAGTATCAGAGTAATACACGTATGCCACTTATGATACCAAACCTAACACCTATACCTTGCAAAGTGCCACCTATGGTAACCAACCTAACACCTCTTGTTCCCTAAGTAGCACCTAGCACATATAGGATGCAAAGTATCACTTATGATACCCAACCTAACACCTATGGTACCTAAAATGCCAGCTATTATACCCAACCTAACACCTATTGTTCCCTAAGTGCCACTTATGATACCCAACCTCACACCTATACCATGCAAAGTGCCACCTATGATACCCAACCTAACACCTCTTGTTCCCTAAGTAGCACCTAGCACCTATAGGATGCAAAGTATCACTTATGATACCCAACCTAACACCTATGGTACCTAAAGTGCAACTTATGGTACCCAACTTAAACACCTATTGTACTCGAAGTTCCACCTATGATACCCAGCCTAATGCAGGTTGTTCCCTAAGTACCACCTATGAGACCCAACCTAACACCTATACTGTGCAAAGTACCACCAATGATACCCAGCCTAACATCTATGGTACCTAAAGTGCCACCTATGATACCCAACCTAACACCTATTGTTCCCTAAGTGCCACTTATGATACCCAACCTAACACCTATACCATGCAAAGTGCCACATATGGTAACCAACCTAACTCCTATGGTACCTGAAGTGCCACCTATGGTACAAGAGCTAACACCTACTGTTCCCTAAGTACTACTTATGATACCCAACCGAACACCTATTATTCCCTAAGTACCACCTATGATACACAGCCTAACACCTATACTATGCAAAGTGCCACCTATGATACCAAACTTAAACACCTGTGGTACCCAAAGTCTCAACCATGATACCCAGCCTAACACCTATGGTACCTACAGTGCCACCTATGATACCAAACCTAACACCTCTTGTTCCCTAAGTGCCAGCTATAATACCAAACCTAACACCTATTGTACCTAAAGTGCCACCTATGATACCCAACCTAACACGTATTTTTTCCTAAGTACCACTTATGATACCCAACCTAACACCTATACTATGCAAAGTGCCACCTATGATACCTAAACTAACACCTGCGGTTCCCGAAGTAACACTGGGACTACCCCACCTAATGCCACCTCAAGTGCCACCTACGGTACACATCCTAACACCTGTTGTTCCCAAAGTGCCACCTATACGACCCCACCTGACACCTATGGCTCCCAAAGTGCCACCAACAGTATCCAGCCTGACACCTATAATACTCAAAGTATCACTGACACTACCCAACTTAACACCTTTGTTATACAGGCTAATACCTATACTTCCCAACCTGATACCTACGCGAGCCAAACTGCCACTTATGCTACCCAGCCTGACACCTACGCCACTTGACACCTACGCTTCCCAACCCGCCGCTGCCTGCGCCCCTTAACTACTGCCTGTATCCCTCCCAAGAGGACAACCTGCAAATACCCTACGCTGTGTCCCCAAAGTGTAGCCTTACCTGCACGGGGCCTCTCCTCGGGCCTGCGTTCCAACGATGTCCCGTGTGTCTCTTCACCGTCCGCTGCTCGTCCCTAAACACCCAAAGTGACCACCACCGACCACTGCCAAGCAGCGCCCTCCTGCATGGGCCAGTGCAGGTCTCCGCATCATCCTCTGACGTCTCTTCACCGCTCAGAGCTCGTGCCATTTGGCGCCTTGCTGGGGTGGCATTGCTAAATAAAACCCACACCCTTCCGCTGCTGGCCACTCTTCCTCCTCCTCTTCATCCTCTTCCTCCTCTTCTTCCTCCTCCTCCTCACTGCACCTTGCTGCAAAAAGAAACCAGGGCACCTACCATACGGGATGATGCTGCCATTGGTGTCGCCCAGCTTGTTCGTGGCCACACACAGGTGGAGTTCCCGCAGTCCTTCCCTGAGACAGGCGGCCCTCGCTCTCCGCCTGCACACCCTTCGGCCCACGGGTGACCTGCAGGGTTCAAAGACACGTGATGATGCTTAGAGTGCAACACGCTGTGCTCCCTGCCCTTCCCTCCGGCCAAGTCCCACACATTCCCACTCCTGACTCCCCACATCCCACCGAGACCGGCCCTGACACACTCGCCGTTCCCTAACCCATCTCCACACGTGACCTACGTGGCCCACATCAACCCTGCAGGCCATGGCCATAGTCTCTGAGAGAAACAAAGCACTCAGACCCAGCACACTGCGTTAACCGACCCTTCCTCCACGCCCTTGGTGGCCCTTGGCCACCTTGGCTCTCAATCCGTGTCCTCAGTGAACCCCTGAAATTCCGCCACGCGAATGGGGAGGAGAATTACAGAAGTGTAACACCCACGGGTTGAGATAAGAACGCTGCAATAACTACCGTATGATCACAGAACCCTGGCATCAAGCAGGTTGGAAAAGACCTTTAACATCAGCAAGTCCAAACGCTGCCCAGCACTCTCCGCTGACCCACAAAGCAGCTCCCTAAATGCAAACACCCAAACCCTGATGCTAAGCCTGAGGTGGCAGGACAGAGAGCAGGAGCTAGGAATTTCCTACACAGGGTGCCCTCCAGCACAGTCCCACCAATATGGATATCCTCACTTACTTACACACCTAAAACTCCATCTGTGTAAAGCCTCACTGGACAGCACTCTCAGGTAACAAAGACACCAGCTCCGTAGGGGTGAATTTCCAGACCCTCCTCCTAAGACTGGCGTGTTAGGTCAGAAACCATGATCTGGGCATGTCCTACACATAGTGCCCTTGAGAACAGTCCCACCAATATGGATATCCTCACTTTACTTACACACCTAAAACTCCATCTGTGTAAACTTCACTGGGATGCACTCTCCGCTGACCCACAAACCAGCTCCCTAAGTGCCAGTGTCCAAACACTGAAGCTAAGCCTCATTTGCCAGGAAAAAGCTGGTGCAGGGCATGGCAATATACCCTTTATCTCATCACCCTTAGTGACATAAAACTCCATCTGCGTGTGAGCTCGCAGTGCAGCGCTCTCGGACACCCCGTAAACCAGCTCCGTAAGCGTGAATGTCCAGACACTGTGCCTAAGACTGATGTGTAAGGAGAAAAGCAAATAGCTGGTCGGGTTCTACACAGCGTGTCCTCCAGAAGGGTGCCACCAACAGGTGTAGCCTCACTGACTTAGCCACCTAAACCTCCATCTGTGTAAAGCCTCGCTGGACAGCGCTCTCTGGTGACGTACAAGCCATCTCCTTAAACGCGTATGTCCAGAAGCTACTCCTAAGCCCAATGTGCTAGGCCAAAACCAAACAGCTGGGCGATTCCTACAAATGGCGCCCACCAGAACAGTGCCACCAATATGGATACACTCACTTACTTACACACCTAAAACTCCATCTGTGTCAAGCCTCTCTGGACAGCACTCTCCGCTGACCCGCAAACCAGCTCCCTAAATGCAAGCCTTCACATCCTGAATGCTAAGCCTACGGTGCCAGGACAGATAGGTGCTCCCGGACATCAGCTACACATGGTGCCCTCCGCAACAGTGCCACCAACATGGCAATCCACCCTTGCTTACCCACCTAAATCTCCATCTGTATACGACTTTGCAGGGCAGCGCTCTCAGACACCCCATAAACCAGCTGCCTAAGCGTGCATGTCCAGACCCTATACCTAAACGTAACGTGTACAGACAAACGCAAATAGCTGGTCAGGTTCTACACAGGGTGCCCTCCCGAATGGTGCCACCAACAGGTATAGCCTCACTTACTGACACACTTAAAACTCTGTGTAAAACCTCACTGGAAAGCCCTCTCTGCTGAACCATAAACCAGCTCCCTAAGCACAGACATCCTGACTCTCCTCCTAAACCTAATGTGTTAAGACAGAAACCAGGAGCTGGGCATGTGCTGCACACAGTAGCCTCCAGAACAGTCCCACCAATATGGTCACCCTCACTTACTGATACACCTAAAACTGCATCTATGGAATGCCTCACTGGACAGCGCTCTCTGCTGACCCACAAACCAGCCCCCTAAATGCAAACCTTCAAATCCTGAATGCTAAGCCTGAGGTGCCAGGACAGGAAGCTGGGGCTGCGCATCGGCTACACATGGTGTCCTTCACAACAGTGCTACCAACACGGCAACCCACCCTTGCTTACCCATCTAAATCTCCATCTGTGTACGACCTTGCAGGGCAGCGCTCTCAGACGCCCCATACACCAGCTCCCTAAGTGTGAATGTCCAAACCCCATACCTAAACCTAATGCGTTAAGACAAAAACAAGTAATTGGGCACATTCTACACAGGGTGGCCTCTGGAACACTGCCACCAATGTGGCAATCCACCCTCGCTGAGTCACGGAAAGCTCCATCTGCGTAAAGCCTCACCGGACAACGCTTTCCAGGAACAGAAACACCAGCTCCCTAAGTGCGAATTTCCAGACCCTCCTCCTAAGACTCATGTGTTAGGTCAGAAACCACGATTTGGGCACGTCCTACACACGGCACGCTGCAGAACAGTCCCACCAATATGGTCACGCTCACTTACTTACGCACCTAAAACTCCACCTGTGTAAAGCCTCACTGGACAGCACTCTGCAGCGACCAACAAACCCGCTCCTCAACTTCAGTGAAGCATAAAGTTCAGCCATGGCATCTGCTAAGAGTACTCCATGCCTAGCACTCATTGCTATTCTAGGAGTTGCTCTAATTATGGGTTGCTCTGTGCCCTGCCACCACCCCAACCACAGCTGCTCCAGTTTGAGGGGGCTGCAACAGGTTTGCACACAGCATATGGCAACTGAGGAGTAATTTGGGGCTCACTTAATGCAAAGGGGCTGATTTGGGGTTACACAGACCTGGCACATCAGGCAGCCCCACTGCTCTCTCAGGCACTCTCTTGAACATGGTGTTATTTCCACATCCAGCCTATGGTGCTGCAATTAATTGCATCTAATTGGTCCATCTTTGCCTATTTTACTGTCATTATACCAGTCCAGATGCTACGTTATGCCCCCCCATCCCAAGTCTGACATCCACAAAGGAAACCGATGCCAAGAAACCAGCTGCCAGCCAGAAAATCATTTCAGTTTATTCACCTTTTTATTAGTTGTCACCCCATAGGCTCATATTCCAGAGATTTCCATTTTGCTGGGGCAGAGGGAACGGGCGGGGGGAATAATTCTGAGGCGTTTGCTTCCGTACGCTTTTCCCCCTTTTTCTTAGCACTGCACAGACGTGATGTGTCACGCGTCAGGGTGTCTTGACAAAGTGGCCTTTTTCTGCTGGGGAAAAGCTGCTGGGAAGGAAACTTCCCTCCGAGCTCTAATCCCAGATTTCTTCAGGCTTCCCACGGCTCTTCCTGCGCTAGAGCACAAGGAGAGCGTGTCCTCCGGGCTATCCCAGCACACCGGTCTGCCTCGAGCCGTCACCCAGCCTTGCACATCTACAAAAGTGGCACAGTAATGGAAATTGCCATTAACAGCAGGAAATAACTCGCAGCGACTGCAAAAGCAAACGTCCCATGAGGGGGAAGGAGCCCACAATTAAAGCCAAAATGCGGCGTTAGACCTAGGGGAGGACGTACCTCTGCTAAAACGCTACGGGCAACACACACGGAGGCTCCACTGAAGGCGCAAAACCCGAAGTGCCAGGGATTGCAGGCCTGGATTAGCTCCTGGACACAGGGCAAGGAGAAAGGAGGTACCTCACCTCAGCCATCGCCTCCAAGAGGCATTCCAGTCAAAGCAGCCAAAGGCCAGGACTTGGCACTAGGATACGTGGCTATTTTTCGGCTCCCTGTGCTTGTTTTCTCCCTGGGCCTCAATTGATACATGTGAAAAATGGGGATGACAATAGCCACCTAACAGCAGCAGCCTCAGAAATATCAGCTCTGCTCAAGCAGGTGAGCTGCCTCAGCCTACAGAAGCAACCCTGCTGCCATTTCCTGAGCCTGAGTTCTCTTGGCCTGCCCTTAACACTCGATCACCAGCTTCTTTCCGCTCTGTGACAGTCAGGGTAGTGGTCAGCTAGCAAATGCCCCCTCGAGCATCAGCTGCAGCTCTGGGAGAGGAGGAGAGGTCTGAGGTTGGCTCTGCCTCTGCCTAAGGACAGAAAGCCGGTGCTTGGAATCACCTCCACACGGTGAGCCCCGCTACAGTGCCACCACCATCACGGCAACGCGCCCTTGCTCTGCCGCCTGAAACCCCATCTGCATACGTCCCCTCTGTCCGTGAGCACAGCTACGGAACGCCATCGCCCAGCCGTTGTTCCCATGCCCGTGGTGCCAGGACAGAAAGCTCTCGGGACCTGCCCGGATCGGTGCCACCAACATGGTGGCAACGCGCCCTTGTTTGCCACTCAACACACCACCTGCGAACTGCCCCTGCATTCAACAGAGCACAGGACAAGACCCAATTCAGGGCTCCAGAGCTCCCTAAAGGGTCAGTCAGCAGCAGCTGCCTACCATAGCCTTTTAATGCTGTTCTACACTTCCCACACTGAAAGGCTATGGAGAGGAAATCAGGTGCTGAGATGTTAAACACCCCTAATGAGAGATTCTTCCCCAAAAAAGGAAGATCCATATGCAAAACACTGCTGTGCCCCAAATGCAAAGCCCCAGAGCAAACTAAATGAGTAAAGAACAGCTCAGATTGAAGTTAGGCAGCATCCTGGAGCATCCTAGCTAGCGAGGTGACACCTGATCACCTTTAACACACTTCTAAAACATGCCCAGCTGAAGCCCCTGCTAACCTAAAGGGGCTCATTGCCTTGCAACAGAGCAGACAGCTGGAGCAGCTGCAAAATTACCCTGCTTCCCTGCCCCAGATCAGCCCCTGGCCAGTCAAGTCTTCCACCCCTTTCTTGCCTTCCCATCTTAACCTTTTCCACCACAAGAAGGGTTCCCACCCACTGCCAAAACTCAACTTAGACTCTTTAATGACCTCAGCTGCCATGCGAGCTCATGCATCTCACCCCAGGGCTGCAGCCCCACCACTCTGCCACAAAGTCTCATTTCCAGTTTGCTCTTTCATTATTGCTTTTAAAGATTCAATTGCTTCCCTTTCAAAGGAAACACTCTGGGAACTCCCACAGCCCAGAGGATACACTCATGTATTCCACCAATGAACTTCAGGGTTACATGCACCTCAACCCCAGCTGATTCGCCCTCTCCACACCACAGCATCCATCCATTTGCATCACCCACCACTTGTTTATCACCTTTCACCTTTGCAGAACTGACTGTGGCATTTGGATATTGCTGTAAAATCTCAAGTTCTGGGAGAAATTTCAAGGGTTTTTAAAGTTTTTTTTCTGTTTCTGAGGGGTGGGGAAAGAACAGGGAAGTGCTTATTTCCTTCCCCACAGCATCCATTCATTCCTCTGCTCTAAACCCTGCTGGTTTCCATCTCACAGCCTGACTACTCCAAAGAGGTATATTCCTTCCTCACACATTCCATTTCTCCCTCATGATGCGCCTCCAATCCTGACATGCTCAGTAAAATCCAATGTTAAGTAAGTCATTTCAACAGTCTGGGAAAGAGCATAATCCTTCCTGTGTCATTATCCTGCGTGTTCTGTGGAAACAGCATCACACAAACTGCTGCCACTACAGCAGAGGGAGCCTCAAAAGAGCACAGCACCAAACCCAAAGCAGCACAGCAATCTGCCATCACAGCCACCCCAGCATTCCTCAGCTTGTTTGCAACATCTTTAACAGGAGATATTATCAGCCCTTTTCTTGCTCACAAATAATCCCTCCATCCATTTGCCTCCTCCCAACTCAGCCTCCTACTGACCAGGACACAATGTGTCTTACCAAGGCAACCCTCACAGCCTGCAGCAGCCTCTCTGCATTTCCAGTATAGACAGAAACCATTGCAAGGCAGACCGGGCGTTTCTGGACATCGATTCCAAATCCCAGTACAAAGCTTGACCACAACAAACAGATCAACTGCGAGGGAAGGGAAGGTAGAGAGGTGCCACGCTGCAAAGCACAGCCTTGCCTGCTGATACCTAGAAATGCTTTCCCCAGGCTAGCAGAAACCTGTCTTTTAACCAAAGAGAGCAATGACACTTCCTTCAGAACAGGCTTTAAGCATTCAAAGGCACTGAGATCGCACTTTCTTCAGCTCACGCAACTACGTGACTACTTCTTTCTCGTTTTCCTTCCCTCAAAAGCACTCAAGTCCCAGTAAACATTAGCAAAGCCCTTTACACCTCCCATCAGATTCCCAATACGCCGGGATGTTTCTACAGAAGCCTTTCCAGCCACTAAAATGGGCCCAAACTCATACTGCTTGTTATTTAGACAGAGCCATCCTTGCTTAGGATCTCTTTCAAACAGACTTCAGCAGGAGCATAAGGAACAACATCTTTTCCAGATCTATTTGAGTCCGACATAAACATAGGTATTTTCTACAGAAAAACACGCTTCAGGTTCCTCATCTGTATTTATATACACGCTAACCCCAAATTTCTGGCTAATACATGAGGGCAACATGGATATAAAGCAATGTTACAGGTTATGTATGACATATCAAAGCATATAGATATTACTTACCGTCAGACGACCGAGTTTCTGGCACACAGGGAGAAGACGGAAGGCATCCCAGCAGTCTTCCCTGGATTTCCCCTACTCTTGCTCTGGGCGACCGCATGCAGACAAGAGCAGCAGCAAGGCTGAAGAAAAACAAGCAACATTAGCCCAGCAAAAGCATTACAAAAAGGCTGAGAAGGACTATTTAGTGCTCACTGGAGGTAGCTGCCTTCCAAAGAAACATAGAAGGGGGTTAAACACAAACAACAAATTGGCAAACGCAGGGGAGCAGGGGAAAATTGCTGTTCTGCCTGGGTTACAGGTAGGGAAACCGAGGCACTGAAACCTTTCCAGAGAAGCGCTAAGGGGAGAGCTGGAGACCTTGAGGAAGACCCAGAGCAGGGCTTGACAAGGACGCAGCCTGAATCTGCCTTCGATCCAAAGCCCTCGCTGTGCCACCTAAAACTCCATCCGCGCACTGCCTCTCCGGCGCCCGCTCTCGGGCTTCCCGGACAGAGCGCGAACGTCCGGCCCCGGCTCCCACGGCCGAGGAGCCAGGACACAAAGCTGCCGCTGGCCATCACCTGCACAGGCTTGCTCGTCACATTGGTGGCACTGTTCTGGCTGCCTCAACGCATAGGTGATGCCCAGCACCAGCCTTTGGTACTGGCACCTCAGGCACAGGAGCTGAACATTTGCACTCTGCCCATTGTGCTCCTGGACACTCCAGTGCCCTCAACAGAGAAGCTCTGCAGAGATGGAGTTTCAGATAACAAAGGAAGGGCAGATGGCCATGCTGGTGGTACCGCTCCACAGATCTCACTCAACTACACCTTTCTGTTCCAGCACCTCGGGCGTGCGAGCAAGGACCCCACATTTGCACTCTGCCAGCTTGGCTCCAGGACACTCAACAGCACTTTATGGAAACAGCAAACAGACAGTGCTTCAAGTGGCTAAGGAAGGCCTGACTGCCATGCTCATAGCACCACTGGGGAGCACAGCCCGTGGAGGAGATGCCCAGCATCAGCCTTTGCTTCTGGCTCCTCAGCTGAGGGAGCAGGGGCTGGATATTTGCACTCCATGTGCTGTGCTTCAGGGTACTCGAGAGCACTCAACACAAGGGCAGTGCACAAATGAGGCTTCAGGCAGCTGCTGTGGTTTAAGCTGCAGTGAGCTGCCTTGCTGATGGCACACTTCTAGAGAGGCCCAGGTGGAAGCAAAAACCAGCAGCAGCTTTCTGTACTGGCCCCTTGACATAAGGAGCATGGGCTGTATGTTTGCACTCTGTGAGTTCTCCTCCAGGACACCCAACGCTGTTCTACAAAGAAGCAACACAGAGACATGGTTCTAGAGAGCAAAGCAGGGCCAGACTGCTGGGCTGGGGCAACTCTTCCTGAGATCCCCAGCTGGAGATAATGGGCAACCACAACCAGGCATACTTCTACATTCACCAAACTACTGATCTTTAAACATGGCTCCTGCTTCCATCTTCTTGTCCCTGCTCTGCTTTGGGTCTCCTAACAATAAAGAGTTCAACTAACAATCCCTTACAGAGCAGCAGCTGTAAAAAGCAACTTCTAAACTCTGCTTCCAACAAACAAAACATTCAGAGCCCAATAACGAAAACAGCAAAACATACCAAAAAACAACCTTTAGTACTGGTCCCTCGGGCATAGAAACGGAAGCCAGACATTTGCACTCTGCCCATTGCACTTCTGGACGTTCCGGTATCCTCAACAGAAAAGCTCTATGGAAATGAAGTTTCTGATAAAGATGGAAAGGCAGATAGCCATGCTGGTGGCACCGTTCCAGAAATCACCACGAGCAGGTCTGGCACAACTACACCTTTCTAGCCCAGCATCTCAGGCGCATGAGCAAGGACTACAATTTCGCACTCTGCCAGCTTAGCTTCAGGACGCTCAGGAGCACTCCACAGAACCAGACAAGCTTCTACATTCACCAAGCTGCTGATATTTAAAACATGGCTCCTAGCTTCCACCTTCTTATCACTGTTAAGCTTTGGGTGTCCTAAGAAGAGTTCAGCTAACAATCCCATACAGAACATAAATGATAAAAAGCAACTTCAAAACTCTTCTTCCAACAAAGAAGACATTCAGAGCCCAATAATGAAAACAGCAAAATGCACCAATAAGCAGCCTTAGAACACCTAAACCATACTTATAAGAGACACCTTTGCAAAGAACACCTAACAGAGATA
Organism: Alethe castanea; assembly: GCA_024734035.1. Classification (NCBI taxonomy): domain Eukaryota; kingdom Metazoa; phylum Chordata; class Aves; order Passeriformes; family Muscicapidae; genus Alethe; species Alethe castanea. The sequence goes on from JANRGV010114543.1 coordinate 12,717, forward strand.
CTTATTAATGCTCACACTGAGAAACCTCAACACATCCTGAAGCTCTTCTCACAGCTGACTCCATTACAACAAACACCAGAACACAACAGCACAAAAGAGCACCAGACTCAAAAGCCACAAAAGACAAAATAAACACCACAGAACTGACCCTGCTGAAGCCCAGGAGCTGAATGAGCTCCTCCCTGCAGCACTGTGCCTTATATACCCCAGGCAGCACCCACAGCCCCTCCCTCAATGCCCTGGGGCAGGGGTGGGGCAAACCACCCCCTGGGAGAAAAGGGGCAGGATGAGCAGGGCTTTCTGTTTGGGCTCATGTCTGTAGCCCAGAAGGGGTCCCAGAGGGAAAAGGGCTCTTCAACAGAGCAAAACCAAGCATCCTTTCTCCAGGACTGCATCTCCACTCCAGGATACTGGAGAGGGGGCAGCAGAGAGACAGCGCACAGATGGAGCTTTAGGTGGCAAAGCGAGGGTGGATCACGTTGCTGGGGGCACCATTGTGGAGTTCACTCTGTTTAAGTAATGCCCAGCACGAGCTTTCCCTCCTGGCTCCTCGGCTGTGGGAGGAGGGGCTGGGCGTTTGCACCCTGTGAGCCCAGCTCTGGGATGCCGGAGAGCAGGCACCAGAGAGGCAGCGCGCAGACACAGTCTTAAGTGGCAGAGTGAGGGCAGGAGCTCTGTGTGTGCAGGTGATGCCTGCGAGAGAAACACTGCTGGGATTGAGCATTTGGGAAGAGCTCTGCAATATTGGGGCTGGGGCTAAGTTACTAAAGGAATGAAATAAAAGCCTTTGAAATACCACCAAACCGGGGAAACGGAGAGAGCAGCAGCAGCGGCTGAAATCCTCCCTGCCAGTCTCAACAGCAAAGCTGTGATCAGCCGGGCTCCCCCAGGGCACAACACAGCCAGGTCCATTTGCAGAACAAAAGCAGGGCAATGAGCCCTGACCCC
>JANRGV010114724.1:0-13645 GCA_024734035.1 Alethe castanea
TTTTGTTTTGTTTTGTTTTGCTTTGTTTTTGGTTTTTGCTTTTTTTTTTTTTTTGGCAAAGCAGAAATATCATGTGGGAAATACTGACTTTTAAAATTGATTGCAGTTTCCACCCCTCAAGGAAACATTCCCAACCAGTTCTCCTAAGAGTAGAATTCATATTTTTTCCACTTTAATTTTCTATCAAAGCTTTGCCCATTTCTAGTCAAAAACCTTCTTAATATACAAATGTGTGGGCAGTAAAAGGGCTCTAATATCCAAGAAGTGTCATAAAAAAGGAGAGAGATTTTAAACTCTACCAAATAATTTCTGTCTCTCCAAAGCAATATACAGCCCTCTAAAACATAGGGTTTTGCTTTATTATGTTCACAAGCCTCCTATGACATCTTAATCTCTTGATTGGAAACCTTTCTTCTCATCTGCAAAGAAAATATTTCCTCTCCCCTTGGAGGTGGCAGCAACTCAAGCCCTCAGCACGTGTGGTGTCATGGCCAGCCCTGGAGTAGCCCTGGCTGTCCCCAAGGCCACCATGGGGAGGGAAGTGCTTGGATTTGGGACAGAATCCAGTTCTGCAAGAGATCTGCTGCCCACGTGGAGTGAGACACAAGCATGGCCCAAAAGCAGGGTTAACACTCACTGGTGAAGACCTGGGGGCTGGAGGGGGAATTCTGTGATCAAAGAGAGGAAACCCACTCCAACAGCAGAGTCCAGGGCTGGAAGGAGTGTGGACAGCCAGCAAAGGAGGAGCGTGGAAATGGGAGCACCAGGAACAAAGGCAGTGCTGCCCACAGTCAGCTGGGTCATTGCTGGGCTAAATGAGGTCAGGCTCACCAAGAAAGAATTCCTGGACAGCAGGAAGGGAACTGAGCCCTTAGGATAGAAAGATAACTCCTAGGGCATGGAAGATCTGGAGCTCCTTGATCTGGGTTCAGTTGGTTACTCCTCCTTTACACCAGGATGTGGGAGAAAAGGAAAAACATCACTACCCATGAACACAGAGCTTGCTGAGGGATGGGGACCATGAGCAGGCAGCATACTCAGCAGAGCAGTGGCATTGTCCAGATATGGCCTTTTCAGGAAGAATTAAATTAAATTAACGCACCACATGGGCTATTTGTAGCTATGAAAATGTGGTCCATTTTTGCAGGGGATAAAAAGATTCATGTTTTTCTCTAACAGATCAGCAGATGTTCTCTGTCATTCTTAACATTAGCCAACTATGTTCAAAAATCTGGGTGAGATGCATCCATCCTTCTAGTCACATGCTGCCAGTCCCTAATGTAAAGCATGTATACAAATGGAATAAATCAAAACTGATCCTGTGCTCGTGCTTTCACAGATATTTCATCCTTCCTCCAACTTGTCCACACTTCCTTCTCTCCCACTCCCTCCCCCTCCCAACAACAGTAATCACAAAATCATAAGAAAGAAAAATAAACCAGCACAACACAAGATATAAAACAACAGAGCAATTTAACAGGAGCAGATGGCATCCACGAGAAACTGAAATACAAGCACACATCAATTACTGCAATATTCAGCCCTCGTAAACTTTCAACAAATATGTTCACATAAACAAGATCCTACATTCTGCATCCTAATTAATTTTCACTTTTGTATAAAAACACTTCCAAGAACAAGGAAAAAAAAATACTAAAGGAACACTTGCTCAAAGTGTCGTTTTGTTTTTTTTTTTTCTCAAGTAACTGAAAGAAATTCTAGTTTTTTTCTATTTCAAAATAATACTTGAATCCCCTTCTCAAAATTTTGCAGTGATTTTGAAGAAGGGTTGATTTTACTCACAGATGTGGCTTTTTCTCTGGAAGGGGCTCCTAGACACTTGTGTGGGCATAAAATTTTTGCTTAGCATTTCATGGGAAGCGAGGAATGAAAAAGGGAACCTGGATGCAACAGCCAGCCAAACTACAAAGGAAACACGGAGTTTCTCAGATAACTGATTCTTTGACTCAGTAACTAATGAGGAGGTGGGAAGTGGGAAGACTTTCAGGATGAATCCTGAAATTCTGCAGATCACAGTGACTTTGAGGCAGCTTCTGCACTGGCATTGCTTCCTGCCCCAGCTTCAGCAGTTGGCACACCAGTCCTGGCAGCCCCCACAGATCAGGGGCCACAGCCACCACTGTCAGGGCATCAGCTCCATCAACTTTCACATACTAATTAATACATGACAGTCTGAACTGGAGTATTTCTGGCAAGACAGTGAAATATTTCTTTCTCAGGTCAACACCTCATCCTTTCTTACAATGAAAGGTTTCATGTAAATGGTGCTTTAATTCCAGCACAGTGGTAGAATACCCAGGAAATTTCTGCTCTGGAATGTGCTCAGCCATGTTACCCAAATTAGTCTCCTAGCAAGGCTACAGCAGGGCTGGAGACATTTTGGTAATCCCTGCAGTTAGAGCATCTTCTGTGCATAAATCATCTCTACTCACTGGACTACCCAACCAATGTCACAGGAACACAGTAATTGCAGCAATGAACAAGCAAATGGGTGACTTTCCTGAAGACAAGTCTGGTGCATTTTGGCACAATATCTATTAACAAGCCTATCCCTTCAGTCTGAACTGTTCTGCATGGTCACAGCCAGGCACAGAGCCCTGGTCCTGAGCAGTCACCCACAGGCTGTAGAAGATGCCACATTTTTCCAGCCAGATGTGCTCATTGTATCAGTGTGTCCACATCCATACCTTGCATTCCACATCCCAAACTGAGGCTGCATCAGCTGGAAGCAACCTTAAGCACAGGGAGATTTATCTGCCTGCCTTCAGGAGAGAGATGAGAAGGGACATAACAGAAGAGAGCCATCTGCAGATGTAGTTTCTCTGTAGCACACAACCAAAAGCATCTAGTTCGTGACAAAACAAGTGCTGCTTTTAGTAGGTTGTGAATCTCAAGAAAAACAAAGCACTAGGCTTGCTTGGCAAGGGCCTGAGCATGATATTTTTTTAGATTTCTGGTAGGGCTTTTGGGGACAGAACTAAGGAAGTGTGACAGCTAGAGTTCACAATGCCTTTGTTTCAACTCCCTTCATCCAAGCAGCATCAACCAGAAAATTCTATCCACCCCTCCTTTACTTGTCCTTCCAGTAGCAAAACTCCAGTAGCACAACACAGAGCTGGCATCAGACCACAGGGAGCTCCCAGGTTCATTGATTTCCAGGCAGAGTTTAATCAAGGTTTAATGTTTATGAATTTGGAACTAGGGGTCCCTAGACTAAATGGGATTTGGGGCTGAGGCTTGCAGAAATAAGCTGTAACAAGGAATGGCATTAAGTTGTGAGAAGCTTTTACCTCAGTGCTACTTTTTCCAGGGCCTGGTAATAATTTGGAAAAGAACACTCATCTGGAGCCAGTCAATGCAATTAGAAATACAGGAAAAGCCTGATTGTTTTTCCATGTATGAAACATTAAGAAAATGAAGTCATTTCTCTTCAGTCCAAGTATTGACTGTAATTATAGATAGCAGGCAGCCTTAGCTGCTATAAAATATTGAAGTGCTTTTATATAGTTACTGCTATAGTTTACTATTTAGGGACAGGAGAAAGGTTACCTTTTAATGAAGTGCAGTTCCACAGAACAATGGAAAAGAGCCTATTACTACATAATACTGCTGCCCTTTCCATTATTAGTGTGAAGGCATTTGCCAGATGAATAAAAACAGGTTTAAACTTGGTTTATTATTTCTATAATGTTAATTTGCCTGGAGCAGCTCACTCTCTAGGTAATCTCTGCTTGGGAGAGAGATTTCTATCTGACAAAAGAGTATTTAGCATATGTTAGTTTCTCTGAATTTCAGGTGGCTCCTCTGGTATGGCCAGGGTCAGAGGTGAGGGAAAATGGGTCAGCCTGCAAGTGCTCCTTCACAGTCAAGCCTGGTTCCTCAGCTGTTGGCATTTGGCACTACCTAAGAATTCAGCCGCAGCCCAAAGTAACTCTGCCACCTCCTATAGTTTTGTAGGTGAAAGCTAGCCTTGGAGGGGCTGGTGAATCTGTGACTCCAGCCTGGACAAGGTGCAGGGGCTGGAAACTGGGGTGACCATGAGGACAAGGACCTGAGAGGTCCCTGCAGCCCGACCTCCCTGGCTGTGAAACAGTACGTCTGTATTTTATTACCTGTGAAAAAGGTACAGGTAGGTTGGTAAAGTACAGGGATTGCTTAGAGGTCAGTAATGATGGTCTCATCACAGGTTCCTAACAGTGAGAGCAGGTGGAATTGCCTGTCAAGTTCTCCTGTGTGATCCAGCAGGGCATGACCACAGTGCTACCAACAAAAAAAGCTGCAAACAAACCCTGTTTCACTTCTGGAAGGTGCCACACATGCTGAGGCCCTTCAGAGCTGCTCAAGAAGACTGAACCACAGTGTGTGGCGTTTTCCTGAATGTGCCACCTGGAACAGCAGTTCCCTCAGGGAGATGAATGGGAATGTCCTTTGCCTCATTTAGACTTGGGGGGCAACAGGAGGTTGGAGAGCACCTCTTATGTCCCTGGGATGGAAGCAGCAAATACCTGGCTCTCAAACCCTACAAGGTGCAAAAGACAGAAATGAGTTAGTATGACACTCCAGTTTTTCTAGTGCTAGACTAACTACAACACTCTCCACGTTGCCATGGGGGCCATGTAAAGAAATGTGAGGAATTTTTGGGCAAGGTAGCTAGGCCCAGGAATTCCTCACTGCAGGAACCCCAGGCCCAAAGGGATCATGAAAAATAGTCTGCAGAGGTCTAGAAAAGATCCCATTTCCTCATTCAGATTGCACTCTTTCACTGCATTGTGTTACATTGAATCAGCTAAATATTTTATATTTTCTTGGTTTTTTACACTTCAGCTCACAGCATGATTTTAAATTTAAAAGGAAAGCACTAGTTAACATTCCTCGGAAGCAGTCCCTGCAATTGTACCTCACTACAATTTTATATCCAAACTGCTGGAAAAAGTAAATAACAGCCTCTGGAATTTAGCTCTTTCAAGGCCTATCAGAGAAAGTTGCTTAGGCTAAGGTTAAACCTGAATGCAATTAGTTCCCAGCCTTGAAGGAATAAACCTAGATGCTAGAATAGACTGAAGTAATATTCAATTATGAGACACCTTTGCTGACAGTCAGATTAGCTTGAGGAGGTAAGACCCAGCTACAGCTGTGGGTTTTGCTGTACCAAAATTATTACAAAGAACCATATGCAAAAACAGAAGGCATCACTAATATCCTTTTATTAGCAAGATTAAAGAACTGTTCTTACATTCCAGGACTTGTTTTTTGTCTTGTACTCACAGCCTCTTGTAGTAAGTAAAACAAAAGGCAAAATGGGGTATGAGACATCTCATTCAGACATACAGGGGCTGCATAGGGCTCTGTCTTCCACTGTTTCAACATTTCTGCTTCCCTTACTCAGGGAACAGTTTGGACAGACCAAATCCAGCCCACAGCCATCTCACACAAGCATCCTCTTGAAATAACATCCTAATTGTTCGGTCAATAGACATCTCAGCACAACCAATTAGCACATCTCAAGTATTCATTTCCCTGCTATCCAGTTAACAAGAAAATCACTGTTTCCTTGGTCCTAAGTCAATTAAAAAGAAAATGAAATGGTTCTCAGGTGGTCACAGTCCAGGGGTGCAGTTTCTCCCAGCTGTTTGAAGAGCCAGGTTATCTGATAGGTCAACAGCCCAGAGTACAGCCTGGTGTGCAGCCCAGTTAATTTAAGAGGGTAAGTTTAGGTGAAATAAGCTTGTACTGGGGAAGCTATATATTATAAATTATATTTTATGAGTAAAGATCAAGAAGTTTCAATACACCTCTGAAATGCAGCAGTCAATGGTTTCAGCAAAATTCCAATTCAGAGTGTGGGATTTACAGTCAGAGGCTTCACAAGAGTTGCACAGGGAAGTCCTGTTAAAAAAATGAGTGAGGAACATAAAAGTCTTAGAAGGGCCAGGTCAGAGATCCAGATGCCTTGTGAGCAGTTTTGCGTCCCAAGCCTGCATCTTCTTCACCAGGACTCTGGAAAAGATCTTTCTCTTTTCTGCTGCTTATGATATTGGTACCTCACAGACTTTGAAGAATCCAAGTACATTTTTTAGAAGTTAGATAAAGCTTTTGCTGTGATCTTCTTGGAAAGCTTGTCTGATGGACCAACACCTCTGTACAGTTTCTTTCAAGAAGAAATACCAGGAGCATCTAGAGGAGTAAAGAGAGTTGACTTACAAGGATGTAGGCCCAGAAGTGGAGGGAGAGAATTATTTCTTGAATATTATCTTCTGGATGGAAAGCAGTTGCCGGAGCAACTAGGTTTACCACAGAAAGTGCTGTTAACTTCCACAGTAATAATCTTTTCTGTAAAGAAGCAGATCTTTTGTAGCTATCATGAAAAAAAATCCAATCCCACCATCTGAAATACCAAAACCATTAATAAAATAATTTCCACACTCCATTAGTGGTGTAGCCATGGTAAATAATTAGTTTATTGTGTTTTCTTCTACTGGAAAACTGCCTTTTAAATTTTAATCACTTCTCTAAAGCAGCTGCCAGCGTTCTTGTTTTTCTATAATGCATTTATATACTGTATATTAATTTAACTGCCAGTTTTGATACATAAAAAATGGCTTTGCATTAAAAATATAAATAAAGCACAATGGAATGCCTGCTGGAAGACAAAATAGAGCAATGTTTTCATCAGTATATGAAAGGAGATCACAGAGTGCTCTTCTTCCTTGCAAGCATTTCACCTGAGAAAGCAAGGCAGATTTAGTCAGAGCGGAGCATGAGGAAATGGCTTCTGTGCTGGACTTCAAATAAATTGTTGTCCTAGGTTACAATGTAAAGGTATGCCCAAAAGTATGTATTCTATCACCATCTGCTGAAACAAGGTGAGGTAGTGATTCTTATAGCTGTGGGAGATATTCTCTGCTAATGGGCCATCTGTTAAAACCAGCTGGAGCAGTCATCTTTATCTTTTCAACAACCTATCCTTCGTCCAGGAAGATATCATCTGCTGCTGGCCCACTGAGTCCCACTGCATGACTGATAAAATTACATCATCCCATTGAGAGATGCGCCAGCCAGGGAGAGGAGCTAAGCCTTTCCTACCTGGATAAAAACTGAGATTTGGAACATCAAGGCAGCCCTTACCCACTGGTTTCCAGAGCTACCAGACCTTTCTACAGGATTGCTACTTCAACAAGACCACTTCATCTGGACTGCTACCACCACCCTAACTAGCGGGTGGTGTATTCTGACTCTGTCAGTGTTGTTTTGGTTTTTTTTTTTTGTACTATTGCATGTATTTTATTTTTCTCTTTTTTCCTATTAAATGTTATTACTGACTTGGAGTCTCTCACTGGTTTTGCTTCAAACCATTACAATTGTGAAACATATTAAACAGAATTTTCTACCCTAAAAAATAGCTCATATTGTGCTTTGGTGAACAAAAGACACAGCTGATGTGCACAGATGTTGAATCCCTGCATGAAAGATGAGCACCTCTCTACTCCATAATAGATGTTCTGATTTAGTTGCCTTCATCAAGCACATCCCAAAGGTGACTTGACATTTTTCTGGGTACCTTGCCTGGTAAATCCACCCATGAGCATGTCCTCAGGCTAGTCAAGCACTGGCACCATCAGAACTCGAGTCATTAATGGTTTTTTTTTTAATTGTTAAATAAACAAAGAAGCTCTCCCATGGGGATGGAGACACAAAGCTGTTTGAAGAAGCTTTTTAAAATACCATCAGTACCCATCCCTGCCTGACACCCCATGGACAGCAGATCAGCAGCTCTGCTGCCCAGAGACACAGCAGGGAATGGAGATAAAACATATCGAAGGCAGAGTTTGGATGTGGAACAAGAAGGTCTGCAGAGACATGTGGCTTAATTAAAAATTGCTCCTTTTTCCTAGATTGCTTTTGGCAGTTTCCACATGCCAAGGAAGAGACTGTTAAACTAAAAAAAAATAAAAAATCTTCACCATATCTATACTGAAAGAATCTACACAAACTTGAGCATCCAGTTTCAAAGGCAGAGATAGGTTAATATGTTGCCTCCATGAACATGCCTGCATTGGATGGGATCTGGCATTTTTGGAGCCCCCTTTACAGATTTGAGGCCATCATGTTTGTGTTGTTAAGATACTGCTGGAAGCAAAGAAAGCAGCCCTTTCTCAGGCTGCTCAAGGACAAGAAATTATAACAATGATTAAACACCTGCTAGAGGCTTTTTGCAGAAAGCATGTTTTCAAAGAGGTGTTGCCTTCTTGGACCAATGAGCCTTTTCTATTCTGTTTTGCACGTACTACCCTATAAAAGTGTAGTGTTTCTTTAAATAAAGCTCTCTCTCTTTTTCTTCTCCATTACACGAACAACTATTTTGCATTATCCTTTTCACTGCTCTCCTATAGCCTCAAATGCAACATGTTTGCCCATCCTGAATGCAACTTCCTGCTGCATTTGTGTGCCAGGCTTTGGCTGCCAGTCTTTGCAGGACCATGTGTGACAAGTGAGAATGTTTTCTCCTCCAGCCTGAGTTCCCTGAGTGGTTCAGTGCTCCTGGGCCCTGGGTTACATCACATACACATGCCTTCCTCGTGGGCTTCCCAACAAGAAGGATTTGCATGCTGCAGGAGAAACCTTTCCCAGGCTGAACTGAAAACCTCGTGGGGCTCTGCAAGGAATGGCAAACAGGCTACAGCTGTAATTCCTTCCCCACGAAAATGGCAAACCCCAGCCCAATGTTTCAAGGCAGTGCTATAAGACTAAATACACTGCATTTAACTAAAATACTGGAAAATCTTGCAGTGTTGCCAACGATCTAACTGAGAAATCCTTCCCTGAGGGAGACCAGCTTTTAATAATGACAGCACACTTGCATCTAACATCCAGACCCACTACTCCAAAAGGCCTCTGCTTATTCCAAATGGTGACAAGCTGCATTAGGGATCAAAGGGAAGTCAAGACCGCTAGGGCTCCAGATAAGCAACTGCCCTCAGGAAAAGTGAGACAGCAACACATGGAAAATTTCCTCATTGGAGAGGGTGCAAGTGATGCTTGTCTAAAGAGAAAAGGACAAAGAAAAGAGATAAAGCAAGACTTAAGGAAGCTTAAAAGTGAGTGGGGAAAGAGTGTGGGTGAGGGAGAAAGCAGCTGCACACAATTTTCCATAGAATATCTTCAGCTCCACAGCATCTAGGAGCCCAGGGTCCACCATTTCTGACAGACAAGGTATGACAATGTATGAGATTTATAGAAGAAATTGTGACAGTAAAAATAGTCAGTGCTGCTCTGACCATGGGCAAGACAAGAACAAAAGAGAGAGGGAAGTTTCACAGCTGAGGCACTCAGTTCAGTGATTCTTGGATGATGTCTGAAGGAGATGCCAGTATATGTCCTTCCATCTTTCCTAACTTTCCTGACTCTTCAGGCATAGGCCAGCTTTGCTTTCACTCCCATGCTTTGCCCAGAAGATATTGAGCAGGTCTTGGAGAAGCTCCAAAAAAACCAAAATCTTGGCCTAACATCACTAACCAGGCAGAGAGCTGGAGTTTCCACATCTGCCCAAGGTCAGGAGAGGGGTTTCTGCCAGCACATCCCACCTTTTTCACCAGCAGGGAGTCTCATTCACTTCAACACCCCAAGGGCAGGAACAAAATCCCATAAATACTTTCTTCTGGTAAGTCTGGTGGATAAGACTCATGAAAGCCCCACTTCAAGAAACTCAGATTATCTCCACTGCAACCTCTCACTGAAAGCAGGATGAACACAAGAACTGGGCCAGAGCAGCCTCAGCTCTGGAGGGAGTCATGATGGAGGGATCTGTCCCAGATGAGGATAAATTCTCCTTCCAAATTACCTTCTAAGCAAATAGTCTGTCTCATCTGTGTTGGTCTCCTGGACTGATTTCCTACATTAAAACCCTCCCACAGAATCTCTCTGCTACTTAGCAGCCTTTGCTTTCCTTACTTTCCTAGTTCAGGGCTTGTCTGTTTCCAGTTTCTCCAGACACAAGTGGATTTGTATCAGGAACTAACCCTGTTCTGTCTCACACCATCTCTCTTCCTCAGTCACTTTCATTCTCCAAATGATTCTCCTTTTCCTACAGAACATTATTACAAACATAAAATCCGAGTGGAACACATTCCCAGTTGTAAAAAACTTCCTTAAAAATCAAATGCTTGATTGGAATCAAAAGATCAAGATAGATATAAGGAAAAGGGTAGAGTTTTAAATTTATTTTTAGGAAAAGGAAATGTGGCTCAGGTGGAATTGGATTATTTAGCATAAGGGTGAACTGCTTATAGCTTGGCAGGCCCAGATTTTCTGATTTCTGTGAGTCTATCTATCAAAAAATAGGAAAGGTGATGGAGTACAGGGAAGTGTGGGACATGGCATGATGTAAACAGTATGGAATAAGAGGTGGAATCAGCAGTAGCAGGTATAGTGCTGTGTTTTGGATTTAGGATGAGAATAATGCTGGTAACACCCTGATGTTTTAGTTGTTGCTAAGTAGTACCTAGCCTAAGCCAAGGATTTTTCAGTGTTTCCTGCTCTGCCAGTGAGGAGCTGAACAAGAAGCCATGAGTTAGCACAGCTGGGACATTCCAATGGGATATTCCATACCACCCCAGTATATAAACTGGGGGACTTGGTTGGGAGCTGCTGATCACTGCTCAGGGATGGTTTGGGCATCAGCCAGTGAGAGCTGAGCAATTCTGTTGTGCATCACTTGGTTCTTCTGGGGTTTGTTTCTCTCTCTCCCTCCTTTTCATTATGATTATTATTATTGTTACTGCTACTGGAAGTGTCTTTTATCTTGTTTCAGTTTTTGAAGTTTTTATCTCAACCCACAAAGTCTAGCTTTTTTTTCCAATTCTCCTCCCCACCTGGGGCAGGGGTGGGGAATTGTGGTGGGGGAGTGAGTAAGTGGCTAGATGGTACTGAGCTGCCATCAAGGGTTAAACAGTGACACACAGTGGGAATTAAGGCTATATTCTCTCAAAGGACATCTCTGGAGCTTGCTGGAGAAAGACTGAGAATACTGTTGTATTTTATAAATTGTTATATTTTAAGGTTTGCCATGTGCCTTAGTTAGCCCACCTACCCTGCACGCTTTTTGTCGTGTCAAGGAAAAGATCAAAGCCTTTGTCTTGCTCTGAGGCACAAGGAGACCAAATATATTTCACCTACTCCAGTTTCACTGGCCTTTCAATGGCCACTGGCTGTGGTAAATGACATTAACAGCAGTGAACTCTACATTAGGCCCCTGTGAGCTTTTAACAACTACCTCCTCCAGCAGAGATAGGACCAAAAGCCCTGCTCAGTAAAGGGATGGGGAGAAGAGAAAAGAAGACACAATAGAAACAAGCTAGAATAGAACAGGACAGAATAGAATGGAATATTTCAGAAGAAGGGACCTACAGTGATGTCCTGGTTTTGGTTGGGATAGAATTAATTTCATTTCGGTAGCAGGTACAGTGATGTGTTTTGGATTCAGTATGAGAATAAAGTTGATAACACACTGATGTTTTGGGTTTTGATAAGTCATGGGGTTTTTTGACATCTCATGTCACCTCAGTGATGAGGTGCACCAAAGAAAAGCTGGGAGGGAAGCATAACCAGGAAAGGTGACCCCAACTGGCCAGAGGGATATTCCACCCTGAGAACATCATGCCCTGTATATAAACTGTGAGAGTCACCCAGAAGGGGCCAGTTTGTGTTCTAGGATGGAGTCTGTCATTGGTCAGCAGATGGGGAGCAATTGTACTGAGCATCACATTTGTTGTTAATCATCATCATTATCATCATCATTTATTATGATATTTCAATTAGTCTTAAATCACTAAACTGTTCTTATTCCACAAGTTTTATCTTTGTCGTCACCCACTAGACAGATGACCTTATTTTAGAAGGACAACTATACACTATCAAATAAGCATGTTGTCCTTTCAATGAAGGAACAACAGCAATTAAAAACAAAACAACCAAACAAAAACACCAACCTCACTCCCAACAGCAATTTGTTCACGTTTCTTAAAGCTATTCTTTCTTTTGGTACCAAAGACAAACACAATATGGGTCTGAAAGAAAAATATTTCTTCTTTCCTCTGAATAAACAAGCAGACCTAGAAGTTCTCCCTGCAAAACTGTCACATTTTTATTTCTGTTTTTTGAGTTTTTTGTGTTTTGTTGTTGTTTTGTTGGGGGTTTTTTGAGGTTTTTTTTGACATACTCATTTCTGGGTTAAAAGAAACTGTGAAAAATCAATAGCTAAAATAAAACTCCAGTTTTATATTGGTCTCCTGTAGATGCACTAGTTTCAACTCTTTTCTTAAATGCAATTTCTCTTGAGAGGGCTGCAGTACCACACAGCAGAATAAGGATTATCTTTATCAAGGTGGTGAGTTGCAGCATTTTTCAAAAGAGAATACTGAGCTTTCATAGTAAAGATGAATAACAGCAGCAGGAGGTGGCAAAATACTGCATCACACTGTCCTAGTTAATACCAAACTGACACATCAACAGAGTGCTAAAAGTGTGTTTTCACATCATTCTGCAGCTGCCCAGGATTTTAGGTAGCTTAATATTTTTGCACAGACTGTGCCAAGAGTTCAGCTGGTCTCTCCAGCCATGAACTGTGTAATTACCCTAATTTACAATTGCCACTAATTTGTTTACTGAGGTTTCTCTAAAAGCTTTTGCATTCTGTAGCCCATGATAAAATGGGTTATTTGCAATGCTAAAATGTCCATGAGGAGGAGAGAAGAGTTGTATCCAGCTGAGGAAGTGTGAAAGATCTCATCTCAACCAAGAACTGAGTGGCAAAGACTTAGGAGCCAAATTTAACCAGGCAAGAGGGAACACAGAGCTCCATCGTGCTGAGCACTAATCAATCCAGAGAAGAAGTTCTAAACCCAGAGAATTTAAAGCCTGGGCCTACTAGATTGCAGGGGTGTGCTACACATTTCTCTCTATTTGGGGAACCTAAGAAGCAGCAACAGGTTGCAGATTAAGCTGTACTAAAGCTGATATCTGTCCTATAGATAGATGGTCATCAGCCACCACCAGCTGATGGGCTGTCAGTTCCCTGAACCATACACCCCAGTTCTCGAAATGCATTTATTGCCTGCTTACATGCTGTATTTGGGTTGTAACTACAACCTACTGTTCTCTCCTTTGGGCTCACATGTACATCTTTGTAATTTTTAGGGTTAAACCAGCCTGCAGACAGCATTTTGATTCAGAGACCCCAAGCAGCCTTAGAGGAATTGCTGAACTTCATCTCAAGTCTCTCAACACTCACTAAATGCTCCATTAGCACCTGGCATGGAGCAAAACACACAGACTCCTGCAAATTGTTGATTTCTTCTTCAACAGGGGCAAGTAAAAGAGCCACAGACCAAAGACAATTTTTTGGAAGAGGTGTACAGGACTGTCTCAGGTTCCAATATAGGATATGACCGAAAGTATGTATTCTATCACCATCTACTGAAACCAGGTGGGACAGTGCTCTTTATCTGTTCTACAACTCATCCTTTTTCCAAGAAGATATCATCTGCTGCTGAGCCATTGAGTCCCACTGCATGACTGATAAAATTACATCATCCCATTGGGAGATGCTCCAGCCAGGGGGAGGAGCCAA
>JANRGV010114975.1:0-13623 GCA_024734035.1 Alethe castanea
GGCAAGGATCACCTTCCTTAGCCTGATGGAACACAGCTAACAGGATTTTGGTAAGTGGCTTTCACAGAGTCCCATGCTACGTAGGCAGCAAATAAAGCCAAATTTTTCATTCTTTTTTGGCAAGACCACTAATTCACATTTTGCTTCCTGGGGGATTGTACTGTGGCTGCAGAGCAAGGAGCACTTAAAACAAACATACATGAGTTTGATGAATAGAAGAACTAGTTTCCAATTTTTAATTTTTTTTTTTTAATTGTTACATCTTGAAGGATTAAATAGCTGAGCCAATTTATCAAAAGTTTGTTGTTGAATCCCAGCAAGGAGATGCCCCACCCCTGGAAGGGTTCAAGGCCAGGCTGGATGTGGCTCTAAGCAACATGGTTTAGAAGAAGGTGCCCCAGCTCATGGCAGGATGTTGGAACGAGATGATCTGTAGGGTTCCTTTCAACCCAAACGATTCTGTGATGCCTCACCCAGTCATAAAAGGCTGGATGTTTCCTCTGTCATAGAATCATTAGAACTAAGTTTGGAAAAGAACTTTAAAATCATGCAGTCACAGAATTCACAGAATCACTGAGTTGGAAGAGACCTTCAAGATCATCAAATCCAATCCATGCCCTGACATCTCAACTAGACCATGGCACCAAGTGCAACATCCAGTCTTTTTTAAAAACACATCTAGGGATGGTGACTCCACCACCTCCCTGGGCAGACCATCCAGTACTTGATCACTCTTTCTGTCCATCTGCCCACCGTGTTCACCATGAAACCATGTCCTTAAGTGCTGTATCCACTTACTGTTTGAACACTTCCAGGAATGGCAACTCCCCAGCTTCTCTGGGCACTCTGCTCTAGTGCTTTACCACACTTTCCATGAATGTTTTTTTTTCCCTAATATGCAATCTAAACCTCCCCTGTCACAATTTGAGGCTTTTTACTCTCATTCTGGTATTTATACCTGGGAGAAGAGATTTACCCCTCCCTGGCTGTCCCCTCCTGTCAGGAGTTGTGCAGAGCCAGAAGGTTCCCCCTGAGCCATCTTTTCTCCAGGCTGAGCCCCTCTCCCAGCTCCCTCAGCCATTCCTGGTGCACCAGAGCCTTCCCCAGCTCTATTCCTTTCCCTGGACATGCTCCAGCTCCTCAGTGTCTTTCAGACACAGCCCAAAGAAAATGAGATTTCAAACTCTGCTAAATTGTGGAATTAGACTTTATTAACCTCATTTTCTTCTCATTTGCTGGTGGCCTGAATCAGTCACTGAAGTCATGCCTGCATGAAGCTGATCAGTCTGACAGGAGGCTCAGGCATGAGATTTTAGCATTTGGAATTTTAGGTGTATAAGAGACACGTGGGGGAGCAGGATGATGTAAAGGGACCCAGTGTATTTAGAGGAACTTACATGTTCCTCAGTGCATTTCCCTTGACAGTTTGCAGAAATACAGTGAGTCAGCTGTCATCATAATATATTAGTATAAAACAGTGTAAAAAGGGACAATATGCTTAGGCACTGATTAAAGAGAAAAGGGGAAAGGAAAAAAAAACAAACTCCAAACAACCAAGTTCTTTGTTAGTGAAAGGGATTTGTGTGAAAGTTTGGAAATGTGCCTCTGCTCAACTTCAGGAATTAGTTTTCAATTAGTTGGAAGTATTTTCATTTTGGCTGCAAACCAGCCCAAAGACCTCCTGCTGGGAAATAAAGGAGCACAGACCAGCGGTTATTATAGCAATAGCCATAAGTTTATTGCTTATTGGTACTAAACTTAAATCTTAGTAATTTTGAATTACTGAGTTAGCTTAGATTTATGGAGATGCAGGATCATTTAGAACTGCAGTCATTCCAGAAGTGTGTATTATCTAAACCAATTTTCTTGTAGTGATGCAATTGCAATACCATAGTTACGGTTGTATCAGCCTTTCCATTATAAACTCCTATTTTCAGGGGCTTGTAATTTGACTGTAAAAATTCACTCCTTGTTGAAACGTGGCATACAAGGTCTGAGATGAACATATTTCTTTTTTTTTTTTAATTTAAAGAAAAAATTAGAGCTCTTCAGCCACTTCTAATGCTCCAAATCTACCACCAACAAAAGTGACCAAGCAGAAGTTGGCTGTTTGACATCCTTCAGTGTCCTTTTACCATAATTCAGAGGAGACTCTTCTTGCCAGATAGAACATGGCAAATTCTAGTGGAAGGTGTCCCTCCCCATGGCAGGGGGGTTGAATTAGGTGAATTTTAAAATGTCTTCCAAACAAAATTGTTCTAAGATCCTAAGATCATAATTCTATGAAATTGCTCCTGCAATGTGATGGGCAGGACAACCAGCCATACACATTTTTGGATCCACTTGGGGGAAGATTTGCACTTTTATGTAGCTTCTCTAACAAGCGTGGATAAGACTTCAAGTTCAATAAAACAGTTACAAACAAATTTTTAAGACTCTTTAGATGCAAAAAAGATGGCTTAAATTTTAGAAAATTTCAGAAAGTGAAACAGTGCACAGGAAGTCATGGGCCTTAAGAAAACACCTCCTCTGGTTTATTTTTGCTCTTTAAAAATTTTGATCAGAAGCATTATCAACCTCTTTCTGCTAAAAAATTCCCATGACTGTAATTGAGCTAAAATATTTGTGTTTACCCAAATTATTTCAACATTCATTCAATTTATTAATTTTAATTCTGTTTTATTTATTAGCATTCCCCCATAAATCAGTAATGCTGATATATTAGCTCAACCTGCTCATTTCAGATGTCCCTGTCTATCCACTAGAAGGCACACCTTACATTCTGATTAGTGTATTTACAAACTGGAGGCTTATTATGAACCATGTTTAAAAGCACTTTTTTTTTTTTTCCATCTGATCTTACAATAATGCAGATAAGGTTGGACATTTCAACCAACACAAAATATATTAGTTTTGGCTTTAGCATTAAATGAATCTAGCAATGATTATTTTGCCTCTGGCTGCTAATTATTGCTGTCCAGTATTTGAGAAATACTTAAAACCATGGACTGTGTAAACCTACAGCAAAGTCTGCCAAGTCACAGTTGGAGGAAGCACCTGCACAGCAACTGCTTGGGGAAAAAACTTTTCTTAATCTCATGGTGCATTTAGCTGCAACTGAGACTCTGGAAAATCAGCCCTGTGTAAGCAGTTCTTTGAATGGTGAGAAGGATTTGTATTTTTGTTTATGTGTCCTGTGGTTAATAGGCCATAGAAATGGAAGGTTTGGGTTAACCTCGGAAAGGACTCACACACTCCCATTCCTTGAGGGGTTGATCTGATGCTCAAGAAATTCAATGGCAAGATGCCTATTGATAGCAAAGAACTGAGATTAAATCAACAATAACAATTAAAACCCACACACAGTGTATTGTATTCCTAAGAATCTGGACCTTGACATGATTTAGAAAGTGGAGATGACATGATTCAGCATTAGACGCACATTTCACACATATCTAAAATAAATGTCTCTGATGAGGAATAGGAATAAGGGTCAGCCCTAAGACCTAAGGCACAATTCCGTGTCTGATTTATGCAAATCAGTATTTATTAATGTATAAAATAATGAAAGTTCTTTTTTCTATTATTGAGATTGTTGTCTTTTTTAAAGCTTCTAAAACTGACTTTTATTTAATCCTGTAATTATGAACAAAGTTGGCAGAAAGTTGGAGCAGGATAAAAAGCTAGGGGTAACACCAGGATTTCTTTCTGCTAGCATCTGGATCTTTATCCTGAAGCATTTAAACTTTTATACTAGCCAAACATTTTAAAGTGCTTACAGTTTACTTTATTCATCCAGAATACCTAAAAAGAAAATAGAAGTGTTGTATAGGAAACTATTCACTGTCCATGGAAATTTGAAAAATGCTGATAAATTGTGTAATCATAGAATTGTAGAATCATTAAATGGTTAGGGCTGGAAAGGACCTTAAAATTCCTGCAGTTTCAACTCCCTGCCATGAGCAGGGACACCTTCCATGAGCAGGGACACCTTCCACTATCCCAGGTTGGTCCAAGCCCTGTCTCACAAAACTCTGAGCACTCAGGAAGGGATATTTTAAAATAATTTTTTCTGTAGACTTAAATACATAACTTTAATAAAGCAAACTTGATAATCTTAGTTTAACGCTGAGGTGGTAAAATATTTTACTGTTATAATTTTAAGTTTGCATTATGAGTTTTATAATAGATATAATTAAACACTTCTGTAATTGTATTTGTATTGGTGTTATTGAGACTGGGCAATTATTGAAGGTCAGCTCTGATGACAACATTTTTCTTAGAATAGAAAATATCAACTCTAGGTAAGGTCAAGGAACTATCAGCTTTTCTGTCTACAAAATCAAGGCTTGGAAGAATCACAGATTGAAGGCATCTTTCAGATTCAGAAAATTAATTTTACATACAATAAAGTTCTGTTGGGCAAAAAAAATGAATTAGATATTCAAAGCTGGTTGGTCTCTCTAGATAGCCCAGCATCTCAAAGGAGCAATTCAGGATTATTTGTCTCCCTTATTCAGGGGTTATTTTGATGATCACATGAGCAGAGCTTCAGCCTCAGTGGACTTTGCTGCCAGTTTATGAAATGACACCTCTATGGAAAACCCAGGAGGAATTGTTCCCAGCAGGTGGAATCGGCCTGCACTTTCCTAATTCCATATGAAATTTATTGAATCCATATAAAATATATTGAACACTTAAGACTGCATGGGGATTTTTTTATGCACTCTCTGATGGCAGTGAGACAGAGGTGAAAAACTCAAAATCAGAACTGGCAGAAAAATGCCTCTAAACCACTATAATTTTAAATTTTCACACTTTATTCCCAATTCTGGTACAAAATGAAAGAGTGAAACAGCAAAGATTTTTTACTAGACAAAATAAAACAAAATAGATACTATTTTGGATCAGGTCAAAAACAATGTTTGTTTTCATCCTCTTAAAGCATTTTGCTTCCAAACCAGTTTTTTTTTTTTTTAAACACAATCTTAAATGGCAAGTTAGCTCACAGTTTGGAATGCTCTTGAGATAGAAAAATCCTTGAAAATTGTACTTTTTCACACACTGAAAAATTTCTTTCTGTGAAATTGGCATATTCTAATATTTCTCTGAGGGGGAAAATAAAAAGCTTCAATTGGAAGATTTCTGAACAGAATGACTAAAACTATATAGCTATTAGGAAAGATGGCAGGAAAGGTTTGGATGGCAGATTATTTTTCCTGTTGGTTTTTTTCACCAGTTTTGGTTTGGCCACTGTCAGTGAGAAGACACTTGGCCTTGTCAATTTAGCTCTTGTTTTCAGGTATTCCAACTTTATTTCTAAAACTGCCTGCTGCCTTCTTCCCACATGGAAGATTTATTCACACGTGCTTCTTGCTTCCTCAGCAAAGCAGGGAGCTGAATTCTCATGGGAGCTCACCCTTTCAGGGCTGATCAGTCTTTTATTCTTGCTTTACACATTGGGCATGAACAATAGTTTACATTTTATTTTTTATTTAATTTCATTTTAGTATTCTTATCCTAAAATTCATTGCTCTCGATTAAAATCTGGGTTTAAAAAATATAAAGGTGCGACAGAGTTGTCAAAGACAGCCCTGTTTATCAAAGACAAACAGGGATATTGGAAATGGATGATTTTTTGGGCTCCTTCCAACCCAAATCCTGCTGTGGTGGTTCTATGAATTGGAGAGTTGTAAGCATTCTTGTGCTTGTTTCAAGCTGAGAAAAAAAAAAAAATCCTTTGATTATGTAGAGAAAATAGGGATTGTGATAAGGAGAAACAAGGATTTACCTTAAGGAATGAATCAGTACCAGCAAATAAAATGGACCTTTCACCAGAGGGACATGGCATTATGGAATGGTAGCTGCTTCCAGACAAAGCTGTGCTCAGGAATCTGCTAACAAATGGTGAAAAGGCTCTGGGACCCAGCTGAAATCTGTGCTGTGGAGCTGGTCTGCTGTTTGTATAGATGCAGCCTGGGGAATTGGGTTCTGTTCTTTTCTAATTTTTTTAATATATATTTTTCAAAGAAATAAAACCTCAGTAAACACACTCCACCTGCTTATGCCTATTTCCCCCTTTGCTAATGGGCATAAAACTCCTGACCTCTTTTGCAAAGATCCTTGAGATCTGCTGACAGAAAATGCTATATGTCAGCAAAGATTTTTTTTTGTCAGCATTATGAACATAATAATTTCTAAGGACAACAAATTTAGATCACAAAGTCATTGCTAGGGAGTGAAATGACTTTGACACAATTCACTGTGATGTAGAACTATTGGTGTGATTAGGGCAAATAAAGTTGGGACAACTTTGGTTCTTCCAGCCAAAACTGTGGCTTGCTGGCAAGTAAAAAACCATCTGAGCCTCTGCCAGATGCTGCATGCACAGCTGTATAGATTATGTGCCATTGCTTTTCTATCAGTAAAACAGGGCCACAAATCCAATTCTTCATGACTGGACTAAAGTTGAAAAGAAATTTGTTGGGGATTTAAAAAAAGGGCATGACCTATACCTTGAAACAAGAGCTTAAATATTATTTTTGTCAGGTTATCTTCACTGCTTTTTTTTTTTTTTCATGCAAATTCAGTAAAGTGCAAACTAGTAGCAATAGTTTACCTATTACTATAGGGATCAGAACCTTTTGTTCTGATCTAGAGCTTTACTAAGACATGCAAAAAAATTGCCCCAAAGACAGAGAATGAACTACAAAGTGTTCAGTATTGTAAGGAACTGAGAAAAGCTCTCTCAGAGAGTGACATAACCAGGGTGCAATATGTGCCTAAGATAACTGTTTCAGGAAAGCACTAAATATTACTGTAAAAATATTCTCTTTCTTTCTATTTCTTCTGACCGAGATGTCTAAATGACCATGGAAACAAAGACAGAAACCTCTGGCATTTCCCCCTTCACCTGCTGAGACCTAGGGTGTAAAGATAAAAATATTCAAAAAATCATGGTAAGGGAAAGCTTAGAGGAACTGGAAGAAATTGGAACAAGACAACTACTGAAAATAAAGAGAGTATAACCTGATTTTAGTAAAAATATTTTGGATTTTCTTGGTGAGCTCTGCAAAAAGACTCAAGAAATAGGACTCTGGGAAGCATTTTCTGGGATATGACTAAAGGGGAAAATAACAAGACCCAAATTCATTTAGTGGAGTGTTTGCAAGTCAATTCTGAATGGTATAATAAATAACAGTAAAAAATGAACTTCTTTATTTATGAAATCAAGTGTGATATAACTTTACACTGAGTGGTCGGATGTATCATTAACATGTTCCAGCTTGTTAATTTGTTATTCTTTGAATAAAGATGTGAATTTGTAATGCTAAGTACCACAACAATCTGAATTAGAGAGAGACGAAATGTTCCTCGTAGTTGTAATGTGTTAATCTTTAATCTTCACTTCTTTCAGAAAATATTAAAATTTATAGCCAAGACTTTGAATAATGGTTTTGAATTAATGCTGAGGTTAGACACCACAGTTAGTGGCTGTAAGGACAGGCCAGCCCTGGGTGTCTTGAACTGTCATGACCAGGAAATCTTACCTTGCCTAAATCATTACCTGCATTAACAGTAACCAAATAGACCAAAAGGCAAAATGAATGAACACACAACAAACAGAAAGTGGAGTCCATGTAGATCTCTTATTTGAATAAATAAATAATTAAATCTGTTATCTTCTAGTGCAAATTGAATTTTCTTGTTCAGCTTAGACCATTTCACTAGTTTACGTTAGTTCTCTTTCAGTGTACTTTTATCGATAACTCAAAATCAAATTTTCTTTCAATGAGCTCTCTGTGTTATGACTTAATTGTTCAATTGCTCATTTCCCCCAAATTCATTGATCTTTTGTCCACTGATTCTGCCCATCTAAACAGAGGCATTTCTTTACTAGAACCAGTATGCCTGTCCCTGTTCATTTTTTTTCCCCTCTGCTGAAATCGTTATCCAACCAAATGCACTGCAGTCCCTCGGTTTGAGATTCACTTCACTCTGATTCTCTGGGATTTTTTCCACCATAAATTTAGATTCAGAATTCCCTGCCCAGTAGGAGAGGGAGGAAAGATGCGTGCTGGTCATTTGCATATTTTAACAGACGGAGCTGCTTTTGCTGTGCAGCTGTCGATGGAGAAGAAATATTCTTTGGGGTAAAGCACTGGGCTGGGCAAAAAAGCCTGTGAAGGCTCCCATCTCTTCCACTCCTGCTTTTCCACCAATTGGAACAGAAGAAATTGTCATGGTATAAGATTATCTACTCTCCATTGTCACAAGGACAGATATCCCTGGTGGCTCCTGGAAAGCTCAGCTCCTCCAGACACTAAAATCCTTTCTATTTTAATACTCCAGGTAAATGTGCTTTTCAACTGCTTGGATTTTGCTAATCAGACAGATTGGATTCAATTTTTAACTAGGTCCATAAAGCAGAAAGATTTTAACTCAATGGTCAGATGTGGCATTTGCTGCAGCAAAACTCCACATGTTCTTTCTGGGAGAAATCAAGGCTTAGGACTGCATTAAATTCTGCTTCTTTTCCAAACCAAGTATTTGCCACCATAAGAAAATAATAGAGAGTGATAAAGAAAGGAATAAAAGCTTTAAATGTTTTACTGAAGATGGTAGAATGGTAGGATTTATCTGAGTATTTTTAATTGATTAAAATTGAGATGTGCAGGAATGTTGCTAATTCGAAGTATATTGATAACATAGAGGTCTGAAAGCTAAGCTGGATGTGGAGGTTGTCAATGAGGAAAAATAAAAGCTATCCTGAGTGAATTATTCATCAAAACACAATACATAATATCTAATGTAGAATATTCCCCTGAAGCTGTCCCATTTTATTAAAAATGAGGAAATATTGATTATTAGCTTATACTGAGGGCACAAGTATTAGAAACTAAACATGCATGTGAAAATTCCAGTGCGATTGGATTTACTGAACTGAAGCAATAAGGATTCATCCTGTCTTTTGGTAATGGTGCCTAATATGTCTGATTTTCAGAAATCTTCCTATTTATTTATGTTTTTCAGGTTTCAGGTTCTGAGTGTGGGGATTTGATGTGCCTATTCTATTAAACTGTGTCCAAAACTGCTATGAGGATGGAGGCAGTTCCTGAGTCAAAGGCACTAACACCAAAATATTGACAAGAAAATTTAAAAAATAGGCACAGAAGACACAGAGGGCAAATAGCAATATTTTATGTATGATGGACTGCAGGGAAATATCAATGAGTCAGTAACTTTGTGTATCCAACCTTTTGTTCTGATCACTGCTGTGTGACCCAGAGCATATTTATCAACCTAGAATGTTTTAATTTATCTCTTATTTCAGCTCCCCTGATACATTTGCAGAGTTACATTTCCCACCATGCTCTTTGTTAGAGCATAACCCAGTTATTTCACATTCTTCACTCCTCTGTGCAAAATGCCGTCCCTCTTTTTTTTTTCCTTTTCATTTATTTTGTATTTTATGAGCTCTGTCCAACAATACTGCCCACATATTTTAAAAGTGGCGACATAAGGAGTTATTTGCAAGAAGTCTTGAAGCACCATCAAGGACACCTGCTTGCAGGATTGTATTAAATTGAGATCAGCCAACATTACAGTGTATTTCAGCACTGGAATCAGCCAAAAATATGTCCCTAGCAGTGCTATTTTCATTATTCAGACCTTCACCCAAAATCTGTGTAACTGCCTCTTAAATTAATTTTCACACTTGCCTGTCTCTATAACTAGCTGCAGCAGTGTGCTGTGTATTTTAACTACAAGGAAGTGTTGCAGGTAGGAGATTTCTCCCTGAAGTCACTCGAATCCTCCTTAAATTCAAGCCACGGTCTCTCAGTCCCACGCTTGCAGTGGGGGGCACCTGTCATCTTTTTCATCACAGCAAGCTGTGCCCTAGATTCTGCACCCCCTCCCCTTCCCACCACACAGGTACGTGTGAGTGTGTGTTCTTTTCCCACTGAATTTTTTATTCAATAAATAAATAAAACTTTCCTGAAGTTGCTAAGGTCTCAAAGGTGTGGGAACTTGTAATATGAAAAAAAAAAGAATGAAAAAGAATAAAAAAGAAAAAAGAAAAGAAAAAGAAAAGAAAAAAGAGTTCAAAGACAGACAGCCAAGGTAGAAAGGAAAATATCTGTTCTGCAAGACATGACAGGAAAATGGAGTTGTTCTAGACTAACATCAGTGGAAGGGATGGGAAGTATTATTAAAGTTCAAAGAAATATCATCTTGATTTTATTTATTTGGACAAAAATTGTGTGGGTTTGCTGCAAAACCTAGAAAGAGAATCCAAATTCTTGGGGGGACGCTACAAATTTTCACTGGTAGCAGCATACAGATTTTCCAGAAAGGCAATAATTAATGGTACTATAAGGAAATATCTCTTTCTTTCCAGTAAGAGGCATCTGTACTGGATTCCTTTTCCTCTTAGCTGATGTGTAAACTAGGCTTTACAAATATATTGGGCATGTCTTACAGATCAACATCAGTTTTTCCTAAAATCAGACCAAATCTCAGAGTTTTGAGTGTTTTCACAGAGTCACAGAATCATTAAGTTTGGAAAAGACTTCTAAGATCACCAATTCTAAACATTTATCCAGCATCACTGTGTCAGCCCCTAATTATATCCTCAAGAGCCACACTCACACACCTTTTGAGCAGTTCCAGGAGTGGTGACTCCACCCTTCCCTGAGCAACTTGTTCCAGTGCCTGAGCAATGCTTCACCCCTTGTTGCCAAGTCCTATAAATTGCAGCCATTGCATAATCTCCTTTATTATATTGTACATCACATTAAAACCTTTTGGACTCAAACTTAGTGCTAAAATTCTGTATCTCCAGGGCTCACCTTTCTATCACAGCAATCACGAGATGTCCTAGAAGTAGAGAAAAATAATTCTGAGACTATTTTCTACAAATAATTTTCACCATTAACTTCAGGCTTGGAGCAACTTGGTTCTAGTGAAAGGTGTCCCTGCAGGGGATTGGAACAAGATGATCTTTAAGGTTCCTTCCAACCCAAATCATTCCTCAGTTCTGTGATTCGATCTAAATAAGAAGCAACAGACAGAAGCAGTTTATCCCTACCCTGCCTTGAGTAATCTTTCCACCTTTCTGCGTGGAGCACAAATTTCAGTCCTACACAAAAAGCTCACTCACTGAGGGACAAATATTCAACATCCAAACCTTTTGATTTTGGAGTGAGAACAGCAGAGAATGGACAGATTTCCACTCAGGAAAGCTGGGACTCCCAAAGATGATTTTTTGAAAGATGAGGAAGTCCTATACATTAAAATTACCAGTTTCATCTAAGAACAGCTCTGATGCAAAAATAACTTTTTGTTCTGTCTCTGTACTGATTTAAAAAAAAATCAACTTGTTTGTTGATATGGTTTTGATTGTGGGCCAAAAGTAAGCATTTGAAATGTGTCTGTGAAATGTCTCCAAGTGATGTTGGTAGGCAGCCAGTGTCAAGGATCTCCTTGAGCTTTATTTTATATAAAAAATTCCATTATTAGGATATTGACTGGCTTAAATTAAAAGTATTTTTAAATAAATAGTTTAAATTAGAAATAATTTTATCTGAGTAAAATTATAAATAATTTTCTTGGAGAGTACACATGTCCAAGAATGATAACACTTCCTTCTTGCCAATCTTTAATCACAGTCATCTTAAAGCTGTGCCTGGACAGGATTCTCTCAGTGGTGTTTCTCATATCTTCCTTATGTTGTCAAATTCTGATGGCTTGGTGACCCCTTGCAATGTGGTTCAGAAGGATTGTTTAAAGTTGCTGATTTACAGCAGTCCAGTTCAGGAGATGTGGCTTCTTTTACTCACCTGTTTGTAGCTTTAGGTGCTACAGGTCACCTCAAGGGTTTCTTCTCATGCTGGCTTCTTCGTTAAAACAGGAGGGTCTTTGGGATATGAGCTTTTTGCACAATGCTGAATGCAGTGGTACTTGAGTTCATGTCCTCAAAATGTTTTCATTGCATGAGTAATCAGCAATAGCTAATGGTGTACAGGGCTTACCCTGGGCTTCTGCAAAAGAGGGATTTGACCTGCTGAAAAAGTCCCATACTGAAATGAAAGGAATCTCTGAAACCTGATGCTGCTAAAACACTTCCAGCACACACTAAATTATCTTTGCCACCCTCCACGTGGCAATTTTCCAGATGAGATTTCTAAGGCCATTGTCTTTTGCCAGATATTTAATTTTTTTAAAAAAATTATTCTTTTCCATTCATCTTAATTCTACTGAGCTTATGAAGGAACTGAAAACAAACAAACAAACAAACAAACCAAAAAAAAACATTAAAAAGAACGAGACAGAGAAAGAAGTTTAGAAAAAAAAAAGACAAACAAACCCATCAAAATGATAATTGCTAAGTTATCATTTGCCTGCTCTTTTCCAGTCTAGCTGCTGCAGCAGCTCCTCTCTCGTCTTCCACTCCGCCTTAGCTCCCAAATGGTATCAATTATCCACAAATCTCACAGGGCCTGCACCATCTGAATAACAATTCATTAACCTTCACTTTCCTCCTGCTGATTAACTCGCCCCCACCACCTCCCCGATGTAGGAGACAGCGTGTCGGAAATTCAGCCAAACTTTTTAATTATGCAAATAATACAATACCCGGAGATTATTATTTAGCCCAGGACTCAGGCTGTATATTCGATGCTCTGCTCTGCTCTCCAGGCTTTTCAGCTCTGTTCTCTTCCTTACATCATCTTGGTTGTGTCAAGGAGAATGAAGGATTTTCAGTTTCGCTCGGTGCAGGTGATCATTCCCAGAAGCTGCGCGCAGATGTGCCAACCCTTGGGGAAGAACAGGCTGCTGCAAGGCTGGCCAGGGACACAAAAAGCCAGTTTAAGTTTTCACTATCTATCTTTCAGCTCCAGCAGCCTCCAGATGAACCCTGCATGGATCCAAAATCTCTCACTGCAGGGCTGAGTTCTGCATCTTACATCTGGAAGGATCCCATCTGCGCAGCTCGAGTCTTTGCTGCTTGTGTCTGGTATGAAACTGCTGAGCACTCCTCGCTTTTTAGCAGTCAAACCTCTTTCTTTCTCCAGGCAAATTTAATAAATGAACAATTGGAAATCAAGTTTAAACCTCCAAACTTTTCTTTTTGACAGAGACAGCTTAAAAGCCAAACAAATTTATGACCAGAGTTTTGTTTTTTACAGACACACATAACTTTCACCCAGAGCTAACTCTGGAATGGCAGGATGGATTTGTTTCAAACTCTCTAGCACTCTTTCTGACAGACACATATGGGATTATTTCTATTATGCACAGGGTAAGATTCTGAGCACATGAGATTTGAAACTTGGGTCTGAAATCAGTTCACCTCTTGGCTCTGACAGAGTCCCATAAATATATCCTTGCACCAGTACAAGTAGTCTATGTACTTACCTTTGTAACTCTGGCTGGTCTGTTGAGGTTATTCACCTGTAAATAGGGATGGCACTGCTTTATGAAGAATTTTTAAATCTCTGAACTGAAACTTTCTTAGCATTACAGATCACACTGGCAATATTGAATTTTGCCATCTGCTACATTCATCTGACATCATTCCTGTGCGAAGAAAATAATTGATTCTGCCTGATAACCAGC
>JANRGV010115056.1:0-13617 GCA_024734035.1 Alethe castanea
TGAGCGGTGAGCGGTGAGCGGTGAGCGGTGAGCGGTGAGCGGTGAGCGGTGAGCGGTGAGCGGTGAGCGGTGAGCGGGGCCCGGCCCGGCCGGCCGCGCGTCGGGAGCTCGCCTGTGGGGCCGAGTGTGTGAGCCCCGTCGGCCCGGGGGGTTGGGGCTGAGCGTGGGCAGTCGTGGTTTGAGGGGTCTGGGATTCGCTCTGAAGGGCATGTGGAGCCGAAGGAGTGCGGGACAAGGTGTTAAAAGTCAGGGTGGGCAGATGGGTCTGGGGCGAGGCATGGCGGGCAGCACTGAGGGGTCTGGAGGGA
Source organism: Alethe castanea (assembly GCA_024734035.1). Lineage (NCBI taxonomy): Eukaryota > Metazoa > Chordata > Aves > Passeriformes > Muscicapidae > Alethe > Alethe castanea. Next base: position 309 of record JANRGV010115056.1, read on the forward strand.
GGTGTGTGGAGCTGCCTGGACGAATGGGGTGTTGGGATCTCATATGCTGTGTGAGGATGGGAGCCAGCATGGTTTCGCTGGGGGCATATCCTCACAGATCTGGTGGTCTTCTACAGTGGGATTTCAGGGTTGGTGGATGAGGTCATACGGGGTCACACCGTGACTGATGTAATTTGCCTGAACTTATGAGAAGTATTTGACACTGTGCCACACAAATTCCTTGTCACTAAACTGGAGAGACATGGATTTGATAGGTGCATTGCTGGGTAGATAAGGACCTGGCTGGATGGTCATCCTCAAAGAGCTGCAGTCAACAGCTCTGTGTCCAAATGGAGATGAGTGACAAGTGACATTCTTGAGGGGTTGGGATTGGAACTGGGCCTGTTTGACATCTTAGTTGGGGACCTGGACAGTGGGATTGAGTTATCCTCTGCAAGTTTTTGGATGGCACCAAATTGTGTGGTGCAGTTGGAAGGAAGAGATGCCATCCAGATGAACCTTGACAGGACAGAAATGAGTGTGTGCAAACCTCATGAAATTCAACAAGGCCAAGTGCTAAGTCCTGCAGTTGAGTCAAGGCAGTCCCAATCACAAGTACAGGACGGATGGAAAATGGATTGAAAACAGCTTTGAGGAGAAGGACTCGGCTGTTGTTTGACAAGGAGCTCAACATGAGTCAGCAATGTGCACTTGCAGCCCACAAAGCCAAAGGTGTTCTGGGCTGCACCAAAAGAAGTGTGGCCAGTGGGTCAGGGGAGGTATTCTGCTCCTCTGCTCTGCTCTCCTCATATACCACCTGCAGGGTTGCACCCAGCTCTGAAATGCCCACCTTAGAAAGGCTGTGAATGTGTTGGAGAGAGTCCAGAGGAGGGTTGGAGCACCTGTCCTATGAACACAGGCTGAGAGAATTTGGATTGTTTAGCCAGGGGAAGAGAAGGCTTCGGGGGGACCATTAGAGCAGTCTTCCAGGTCTTTGAAGGAGTGGCAAGAGAGCTGGAGACAGACTTACAAGGGCACATACTGATAGAACAAGGCCAAATGGCATCAAACTGAAAGAAGGTAGGTTTAGGTTAGGTCTCAGTAAAATGTTCTTTCCTGTGAGAGTGATAAGGTTGCCCAGAAGAGTGGTGGGTATCCCATCCCTTTTAGTGTTCAAGACCAGATTGGATGGGGCTCTGAGCAACCTGGTTTAGTGGAAGCTGTCACCCAGATTGAAACTGGGTGATCTTTAAGGTCCCTTGCAACCCAAACCGTTCTGTGATAAAGACACCAGTATGAAGGGAGTACTAAACAACTTGTTGTGGTTCATATTATTCCTAGGAAGCAGTAAAAGGATTGGAAAAGGAGATAAAGCAGATCAACATGAATAAAGTTTGTTGTGACTGGGGGAACGGATGTTGTAAATTTTAGAAAAGATTGTTGTTAGGAGCAGAGGTAAGCTGAGTTATTAGTAGGAAGAGGACTTTAGTCAATGCTGAAGCCTATGCAATGCACTTTGTTTTGCATGCTGTGCAGATTTTTAAATAAAGACAAACCTAGCTGGCTCACTCAACCTGTTTTTTTCTGGCATTTTATTCTGTTCTAACAAATATATTGGGCAAATGCTGGTCAAGAGTGCAAATGTTTAAATAAATTCATAGTGATGTTTACTGGTGGGGTCTAATATTTTTTCAAGTTGAAAAAATATTAGAAAATGCGTATTTATTAGGACCAAAGCTGTTACTGTTGTATATTAACGTGTGTTTCAAACATGATAATGCTATCTTCCCTCTATAGCTTGCATGTGAAATCTCTTGTTAAACTAGGGAGCAATATGTTTGTGTGATGAATGGGAAGAAGAGGGTAAAAGCTGGCAAGGTTATAGCCTTCAGAGTGTAGAAAACTGCCTAGTTCAAATTCTTAATGTGTAATAAGTGAATCTCACTTTTCAAAAATGGTAGCAGAACTCTGAGCAATATACCTGTGATGACCTGCATCTATTTGTAGGAATTTCTGGAGACATTTCACAACAGACTTTGTTGCAGTCTCCTTTTTTTCCTGGTATCTGCTTAATAGGCTGGCATGGGAGGTGACCCTCAACAACAAGCTAAAAAGATTTTTGGGAATGTTAAAATTCCTTTACTAAAACATCACTACACATTGTACCATAAACCCAGTATTTGTAAGGATTAGAAAAAGGAGCAGCATTGATTTTGTGAGCTGTCAATCTTTTAAAAACCATTTATTAGTCACATATAAAAATCAGTAATCTGTTTGATCATGGCAAAGCAGATTACAAATGATGTAATTGATATAATTTTGCTTTTTTTGGTATCATTTTTATCTTTGACTACCAGGATTATTTTCCTTGTTCTCCAAAGAACAAGGAACTCTACCTTGATCTAATAAATCCTGAAAGACAAGAAGAACATGGTTAGAGAATAAAAAAATCTACTTAAACCACTGAATCAGTTCCTTAAAAGAATGCTATACAGAGAACTTTCCTCAAGGTATATTTATATATATATATTTAATGTTAAAGAGAAAATTGACAGGAAGCTTTGAAACTTTTTAAAACAAATAATAGACAATCTCTTTTTGCTGCTTATAGCGAAACTATGCCGTTTTTGGGTCAAGACTGGAGATCCCCTGGATGGAGATGGGTTAAAACAGAAGATGGATGGAAAAGATGTGAACCCTTTAGTCCTGCGCTTGAGGATGGGAATAATCAGCTGAATGATATCAGCCACAGTGTGTAAGTTTAAAAAGAAAGTGATTCTGCATGCATTAATAGCAGGTGGGAAGGCAAAATTGGCTTAATTTCCATTCAGATTGCAATTGTTTGTGTAGCTGGTGTCATCTGTATACAAATGCAGTCATGTGTTTTGTTAGTTAGACAGACAGGAGACTCCTGTGGAGATTGTCTTTTGTCACTGCTTTGTGAGTTGCTTATTTGAGGCAGCCAGATCCCTTCTTAACCTTTATGTCTTTCAAAATAATAAAAAAATAAATACTTAAAAAAATAAACAAAAAACCCTGTCCCCCAATGCCTGTTGAGTACTATTTAAAGATAAAAGTGACACTTGTAAATTGCAAGTGCAACAGGCATATTGAACTGTTACCTGGAAGTGAATGAAGGCTTTCTGCTGAGTGTGTGTTGGATTAGTTTGTGGCAGTCATAAAATGCCTTTGCTCCAAATATACAATCAGTGGTAGCTTAATGCTCATTCTCTAACACAATATATGACTGTATGTGCTCCTGTAGGACAGGTGAGAAAGAGCTTAGATAAATAAAGTAATACTTGATCCAAATGCCCACAGACTGGTGTGATATAAATCACTTTGTCAAAACAAATTTCTCCACAAAGAAGTAACTATCAGGAATAGCATTCTTGGTCATAAATTCCAGCATAATGTGCTCATTATGAGGCAAGGGAACATTCAGTGTTTTGTTGTAAGTGCAGTAAATGATAACTTATCTGGTTTGGAGAGGGAGTTTACTGGGAAGCTAGGACTTGCTGTAATCACACACCTGTTTTCTAAATTTGTGGAACAATCGTCAAGGGAGTTATCAAGCAGTGAAGCATTATTATTAAGCTTAACCTACCATTTTCTTCATGCCTTTTTTCCTTTTGTGTTCATCTGTCACTGATCTCATTTGGACATTTTATCCACACAGTCTGGCCACTGTGGATACAAAACTTTGTCTGGAAGAATGTTCAGTAAGCCTCCAACATAAAAGTTGCCTTAAATACCTTTAAAAAATATTCTCTCTTTCATATCTTTAATAATATACTTGGCAAATTAGGGGAAATATAATAAGTATTTAGCAAGTGTGTAAATTGCTTAGAAAATCAGTAACATGTATGTTGCTTCATTAATAGTGTTTGGTAAGTATGAAAGGAATTATCAGTCTTTGTAAATACTGTTAAGACTTTTTCTTGTAATTGTATGTCTAAAAATGTATATATGTATCTTTTCCCCAAAGAGCAAGGTGAGGTATTTTTATTGCTTCTTTGAGCAAAAATACTGGATTGCTTTTTTTAAAATTTTTTTCCTCCTTAGTCATGGAAGACCCTAGAATTGAACTCTTCTGGAGCCAAAAATTTGCTTTAATGTTTGTTTCTTAATTTTGCTTCTCTCTAAAATGTATATTGTTCAAACTAAGGCTAGAGAATTCAAGTTGGTATGTCTTGGCATAGTAGCACTACTTTGAAGTAATTTGAACTACACTTTCAACTTTAGATCTCTGATGGTAACTTGAACTTTTTATATGCCATTTAAGTTCTGCTGCTAGACTGCAATTAATGTCTATTTACACAACATTTTGGAACAATTTGGGTGGAAATGACCTTAGGCATCATCTGGTTGAAACACGTACGAATAGCAAGGCCAGCTCAGGTTGGGTTCTGCAGGGCCTTGCCCAGTTCAGCTTTGTTCTTTTCCAAGAATGGAAGTTCTTCTCTGTGCTCCTGTTTTAAGTTCTGTTACTGTCAATGTTATTTTGTTGTTGTTGTTGTTGTGCTGTCCAATGTTGTGTCATTTCTCCCTGCCCTCCTCAGTCTAGTAAGAATTTCTCTTATCACAGATTATGCCCATTACACTTGACTTACCACTGCCCACCTCCTCCAACCTTACAGTCTCCGTCTAATTTATAGCCTCATATTAGAAACCGGCAGCAATCAGATCTCCCTCCAGCACCAGCTCTCAACACTGAGCGAGGTCAGTTCTCTTACCCTTGTGCTCCAGTACCTTGGTGACTCCCCACTGGAGTTGTTCCAGCATGACAATGTTTTCACTGTATTGGGAAGCCCCAAACTAGATACTGCAGATAAGTACTCATGCCAAATAAAGATGGATGTTTGCTTCTTTCAGTCTGCAAGATACACTTTCGATAGCTCAAACCAGGGTGCAGTTGGCTTAACACAACACAAGGGCACACTGCTGACCTGTTTTCAGCTACTTATCCTCAAGACTCCTGGTTCCTTTCCTGCAAAACTGCTTCCTATCCAGTCTGTACCCAGCATATACCCAGGCTTGGGGTTCTTCTGTGTCGTGGGCAGGACTTCACATTGTGGTACAGCAGTGTAAGATGTGTTGCTGGCTGGTTCTTTGTACCATCTTAAGCTATTTGGAAATAATTATGGTGCATATTGAAGATAACTTGGCTTAGGAGATTTGTTAACATGATATAACACTGGAAAAAAAGAATGAGACTTGATAAAATGCTTCCTTGTAAAAGAAACATATAGTAAACAGCACAAAAATACCCATTTGTCTCTCTTTAAGCTGCCCTATGAATAGAGATGGTGGTGTATGCCAGTCTGGCATTTCTAGCAGGGTTTTGTTCATTTACATCCATTGTAACGAATAGTCCTTTTCACTAAAATATTCTGTAGGAAGGAAGAAAATATTCTTCTGAAGGCAGTACTTTAGTGTTGTGTTTAAAGGAATAATTATACCAGTTTTTCTTTAAAAAGAAATAAATTCAAGCTATGTAGTTGAATGAAACTCTTTTTACTTTTGCTTCTGTTGTCTTCTGTGAAAGTGTAGATAGAGTTGCTTGCCAAACTTTGTCCTTTACCCATTGCAAATACTTTCTCTTCAGAAATTACAAAGATCTAATCACAGACAGATTCAGAAATAAATCTTAAAGACACATAAGTTACTTATATTGAAGAATGTGTTCTTATTAATATAGAACTTCTGACTTTGCTTGATTAGTCATCCAGTGCCTTGGTGAATACAGAGCTGCTGAATCAGTAAAATTGGTGGACCTAATGGTAACCACACATGAACAAATATAATAATTTGTGCAGGAACAGTTTTAATTATTTGACATAATGCTTGAAAAGTTAGACTTTAGATCTTTTTATGGAAACTAAGCTAGAAAAAAACTGAGACCATCACTTCTGTAGCTCTTTGTTTTTTGCCTAAAGTGCCTTGTGTTGAAGGTATATACTAGCTGGAAATGTGGCTTGGGCTGTGTGCATTCTGTGGTGTGAATGCTGGCCATGACAGCCTGTAAATTCAAGCAAAGATAGACACTTCCAGTGCTGTGCCACTGTGTTCTTGAAGTTTGGTGGTGGAGAGAAGCTTGGTGGGGGTGGACCTGCCTTGAAGAATTGTATGCAAGTGGCTTTCAATAGCCTGCAACTTAGGAGTAAGGCTGTCTTATGTGTTCCTTTTGAGGTAAAAGAAAGAGAATTAGACTAATAAGATTTTCATGATGGTGATATTTATGTGTTATGTGTTTCTTTTTAGGTTCATATGAACTACTTGGGCTGGCAGGGTGGTAATTTCAGTCTGTGGTGTCTCATCTAATTCTGGGAGATACAGTGTTCACAAGAGTGATTTTGGCACTGGATAAAAGTCCGTTGATTTGAATCTATTAATGGATAACATTACAATATATTTGTCAAATGACAAAATCATTTGGTGCATGCACTTAGCTCAGGATTTTCCATGGTCAAGCTGTGAGAGTCACTTCTAAAGTACTCTGTGTGTCTCTGTATATAATTGCATGGCTTGAGGGCCGTATGAAAAGAAGCAAGGGGATGAGGGAAAATAGTTGGAGCTCTGATAGCCCTGTCACATTTTCCATCATTTTAAGTGTCATACCCAAGAGGTTATTTAAATACTGCTCTGAAATGACTTTTTTGGAAAAACTGAAATTGTTACGTGATTTATCTAAGATATTATAGTTCTGAGGACATCAAGTGCTTTGCGTTTAAAAGCTTTAGAATGATTTTTTATGAAGTGCGTCATCAAGACAAGAGAGTAAGAATAGCTGTAAATTGGCAGTGTTATGTATGTATTTAAATCCTGCCAGGTGCACTCACATGTCACATGCAGTATTATAATAAAAACATTAAATTAAGGCTTCTGTTACACCATATGGCACGTGCAGCACTTGATTTGGATTCTTCTATCTTAGCTTGGTGTTTGAGGGGGCAGGGGTTGCTTTTGGAACAGAAGAACAGCTTTATTACTTGTCAAGCAGCTCTGCAGGTTTCTGGAAGGAATGCAAGCAGTCACTGGGTAACTCTGTATTTCTATCCCATTCTTCTGATGTCTGTGGGACCCTTGCTTTCATTCATTGCTTTCAGACTAAAGGTTTGTCGAGAAGAGTGGTCTTGTTTACAGATGAGTAGGGAAAGACTTGCTATGTGAAGTGGGGCAAAACATGAGGAAATAAAGCCACATACCAGAAGATCCTCAGAGGTAACAGTCCAATTTGTCTTTTCTCTAAAGAGGCTTGAGGAATTCCAGTTGTGTCACAGGCAAATCTGAATGCTAGATGAAGATGTTTGAAATAACCATCTTCATCCTAAAAAATCCTTATGTTTATTGACTCCTTAAGCTGCCTTAGTTATTGATATGATGCTTGAGGAAGTGTATCATAGTGGGTGTCAGGAGTGGGTTCAAATCACTTCAGGTATGTTACTGGTCTAAATTACTTTCTAGGGAGACACTTTGATCCAGGAACAAAAGAAGGAATCTTTACATATTAGCCTTCTTCTTCTAAGCAGGCCTTCAGGAATGTGGCCTCCCATCCTCTCCCCATTGATTGCCTGGGGTCAAGAGGGATGAGAGAGTTTCTGTGCTGCTTGGGTTGTGTTGCAGAGTATCAGAACCTATCTCCCTAGTCTTGTATTCATTTTTAGGATGCTAAAGCTGTGGGAGCTTTGGGCTCAATTTTTCTGTAGCAACTCTTCAGCTTCTGCCATAGCTTCTCACGTGATATGGTGATGCAGCCAATATGTTAAATCATAATTAAATTATTTTAGTGAGTTTAGAGATTTCATCTATAATAGCTTTAGGGGAAGAAAAAGACAACCCAAACTGATGGATTGTAATGTTACATAATCAAATAAATTGTGTTGATGTTTTGCTTTTGTCAGTTGCTTTGCTTTTGTCTCTTGCTGGTTTCTTCCCTCTGAACTCTTTTGCTGTTTGACCAGATGTGATATTTGGCACGTTGCATAGAATATTTAAGTTGTTGAGTCTTTATCCTCTGCTTTAAAAATATTAAGAATTGAACTAAGGCCATCACCTTGGATTGAGCACTGTCTAAATGCAGAGGTATGTTACATTTAAATCCTGAAAAAAAAAAAAAAGATGAAAACCAAGTTTCTTTTTTTAAATCATCTTTACTTGTATATGTTTAAGCTGAGCTTGCCTGTATTGATTGGAGCAATTCAAAAGCCAAAAATTTTTACAGTGTTGTTTAACAGATGGTTCAAACTTGAAAATTTTAACTCTGTGAGCTAGTAGCAATAGACTAAAATAATTTTATTTTTGTCACTGAGTGCCCAGATACATGTTATTTTGGAAAAAAACCTCTGTTCTTCAGTTTACAGTGTTCAGTTGTTTTAATCTGAAGTTGAAACTGGCAGTGATAAAAAAGCAATTTAGATTAAAAAGAATAATGAATGGAGTTTCATATACAACTTTGTTGCCAAAGAGCAGTAATGTAGAAATAAAAAATCCCCCAGTTAAACTTCATTGCCATATGTCCTTCATTCTTCTTATCTGTCAAGACCGTGGCCTTCATATGAAGTATCTTCCTTCTCAGTACTAGAAAAGAGAACACCCATTCTTATCTTTGTTGCTGGTCCTTATAGTTATCTGCAAAACTAGAAAGAAAATTTTATGAAGCTGTGTAGATTTCCTGTAGCACAGACAGTTTTTAAATGCATATATGTTTTAGAAATGTTAGCTTATTAAAGAATATTTTCAATAATTTTTGTGTCTTTTTTAATATTCACTCTATATGTTCAATATATGTAAGCATTTGGTATAGTCCTCAGTGTTGTGTTAGGTAGTTACCTGTCAGAAGTGACAAAGGTGGAGTTGAGTCTCTCTGGCAGAGACTGACCACTTGGCTCTTGTTGTTGTACAAATCATGGGTAAAACAGTGCCATGACACCTTGTAGTATGTGCAGAGCAGTGAATCAAGAGTTTCTTAAAAGAAAGACTCTCTTTGCCCCAGAGGTGACAGTAGTAAGAGAGATGTTCTTTCCTGGCTTTCTGCCTATGCAGGGATGTGCAATAATTCTTTACAGACGTTTTACCCGTGTGCAGTTAAGGCTTGGTTCACTTCAGATAATGGATTTTTGTACACCAGAACTTTGCAGAGTTTTAAAGTTGTCCAGCTAGTTCTGTCTTCTTAGTAGTCCTTCCTGAATGTCAGTAATGACTTACAAGATACCTCTTAGGAAGATACTTTTGCATATTTAATCACTTTGGCACAAAATTCAAACCCTCTGGGAAGAAAAGAAGATATCTCTCCAGATACATGTTGCTATAGACAATAAGGTAGAATGTCTTAATTAAGAATGTGATTTCTTTTTCTTTCAGCTGGTAGACTTTAATGCAGAAAATTTAAGATGTATGCATCTTAAATATTTAATTACTGCTATTCTAATTAGATATTTTTATTTCAGTATCATAACTGGGGATGATGAGAGTGAAGAAGTGTACAATACTGAAGACTGTGAGTTTGCAGCCAAGAAAAGGAAAAAAGATCATTTTAGGAATAACACAGACTCACAATGTAAGGCTGGGTATTTTCATTTCTTTTAGAAGACTCGTGTAGGTTCGGAGAAATGTTATAATAGCCATGTTCCAGTCACCTATAGAGTAGCCTTCCAAATTATGTCTATTTCTGTATTGGCAAATTCTAGTGTTAAAAGTGGTGTGTCTTAATTGAAACTGTGTCACCTGTCATTTATTGTGTTGGATTTTTTTCAAAGACCCAAAGGTAATTAATTTAAGAATAGCAATTCCTGAGTGTTAGGTGTCTTCTGACCTAACCATGGTTATGTTTTGTGGACTAGTTTTAGATTAAATTCTTCTGGATGCTTATGGGAGCTTCTGCTTCCCAAAGCAGATGGTTTGTTTTTTGTTTAATTGAAGTTCTAATTAGTCATACAACTCCAGAATCAGTTCATAAATAAATATATTTTATCATAATAATCATATCTCTTGATAAAGATTTTATCAGGATTGAATTTCTTGAAGAGAAGTCCCTTTTAAAAAATTAAAATATGGAAGTCATTTTATCAGTTCTCATTTGCAAAAGATCACTTGTACTTTGGACTGCAAATGTGTATGACAGCAAGTAACTTACTGAAGCAGAGAATTTGGTAGAGTAGATAAAAAAAAGGTAAATTGGTTAGCAACTACTTGCATTTCTAATGCTTTGATCTTGAAATGATCTTTATTTGTATATCCCCAAAATTGTTAGAGAGATGGTGTTGCAGAAAGCTGCAAGCTTCTCCAGGCTGGTCTGAGTTTCAGGTATTTCAGCAGATTCAAGGGGCTGTGTGTCTCATTTGCCAACATGGGAGACTTGTAAAAGCTGAAGGTCCGCCTGGTTGCCTTTGTTAGTTTTCTGTCCTTGATTTCCTTGCAGTCCTCTGCAGTTAGTTGAACCAAATCAATGTAGAACAGGCACCTGTACAGAAGAAAATAGATTAAAGGGGTGAAGTGGTCAGGAACACAAGCATTGTCTATATCTGCTGTACTTTCAAATGCTAAGGAGCCTGTTGTATTAAAAAATAAAAAAAAGGTCAGGAATTATGTAATACCACTGTTATGTCAGTGATTGGTCACAGCTGACAAAAGTTGTCAAAAATCTGCCAATTGTGTGCCAACTCTTGTTGTTTTAAAAAACATTTATGTAATTTTTCTATTATTTTCATGAAGTCCATAACTTGTGAGAATTTTGAGTTATCTTTTCCAGCCTTTATCAGCTTCCTTCATTAAAACTGTTCTGCTAACCTATGAAGCATTTTATTGAAAATTACATGTTTAGTTGAGTTTTTCTGGAAGGTATTAACTAATGTGGAACCCTAAAATGCTTGTATTTTAATTTTATTTTAGGTTTTTATCGTGAAAAGTGGATTTATGTTCATAAAGAAAGCACCAAGGAAGTAAGTCTGCATGGTGTGGGTCAATTCCTAAAATCTTTGTGGTTCTCGATTGGCAGATAGTATATTCAAAGAAGTATTTTTTGGCATGTGGTCTTAGGGGCTTTACCTTCACTGGCAACACTGGACACCTGCACATGGTGAGGCAAAGGCAGTTGGCAAAGTGACTTCTAGGTAGGTCTTTGTGGCAGAGATGTGTGAACTTGTAAGGACAGACATATAGTTCTCCACTACTTATCCAAGCCCATCTTTCTGCTGTCTCTTTGAACTAAAATTGAAAGTATTTGCAAAACCAGAGAAACATCCCCAAAGAAGTTGCTTGCAGGCAGCCGCCTGATATTTTGGGATATTGGAGTAAATTTGAATGGAAGTAAGTAATACATCAGTTTCAAACTTTACAAAGAGGATCTTTATTTTCAACAAAGTCCACATGCTTTCAGTTTGGGATATAATCTGTATCATGTGCACGTAAAAGGAGTATGAAAGCTCTTGGGGTGACCTCTTCAAAAGTCAGGAGTCAAAATACATCCATTGTATGTAGGGATTAAACTGTCTTGAAGTGTGTTTCATTCCTGTGCTGATTGCCATGGCTGTCTGGGGTGTGGGGAACTTGAACACCAGTAAGGAGATTTTACATCCACATAGTAATGCCAGCCAGGAGAGGGGGAATGAGGTGAGGCTGATAGCTGTAGTCATACAGACAAAAGTAGCTTTGCATTTTAGAGCTGAGAGAGACAATACAGAGCTTTTTACTCAGGAAGTGCAAGCTATTGAGGAGAGCTAACATAAAAGGACATACTGCAAGACTTTGCAGCCCTTGTAGATCAGTGACCTAGAGACTGCCTGCATCTGAGGGGTGCTTTTAAGCCTTTCACCAGATTCACAGCCCTCTTTCTGCTTTATCTTCTAGATGAGGTTACTTAGATTCGTCTGCAAAAGTCTCAAGCATGCTTTTTCCCTTTGTGCTATCTCAAATTAGAGTGAGGAGGAGCAGGGGGACAACAGACTGTCACCAGTCATTGTGGTGCTTTGACTGATTAGGTTAACCTGAGGTTTCAAAGTACGGTGAGGCCAAAATACAAATAGCCTAAAATCATGCACTGGTGTCCTTCATAACTCGTATCTATGGGGGTTTTTTTTTTCCCCAGCTTGTGCAGAAGTTGGTGTACTAGTGATGTGTGAGTATTTCCTTTTGTTACTTGTCCATTCTGAGAGCGGACTGAGTATTTTGGTTGCCTTCTAATATTTGACCATTTATATTTCAGGTTTGAGTTAATATGAAAAATAAACCAGGGATGGTTAGAATTAAGCACTAATCTTTCAAATAATTCTTTGTATAAATTTAAAAGCTTAGAGTAGCAGGTTAAGAAAGTAGCAAGGAATAAGAATACATGAACCAAGAAATTCAGAGCAATTTAGGCTAATCTACAACATAATTTGGAGGCTCTAGTTTTTCTTAGAGATTCTAATCTTTCTTGATTTTGAAATAGCGGTCTCACAACAAGAAAGCATTTTTCACAAACTGGATGCTGGTTTTTAGGGCAAAATTACAAGATAAGAAAGTCTTGATAAAAAACATGTAAAACATGCTATGGGAGAGCATTGAAATTAAAACCAAAACAAGTGCATGTGTGGCTTAAATGAAATTGGAGATGTTTTTTTGAATAACTTTGTCATGATGGTATTCTGGGAAATGTAGACCTGTAGTTTCAGAGAAATCTGTTCAGGGAAATGTCTCTTACGTTAATGTTTTAAGCATGAACTAATGATAACTGTTTAGCCAGAGAACAGACACAAACATTTAAATTTCAACAAAAGTTTTGTTGACTGTATATATTAATTCATTCCTATTAGCTAAGCAAGGTGTGCATATAATGAAATGTGCAGTGTGCTTGGGTCTGAGGAGTATCAGCTGAATGACAAGCAGTGCAATCCTGAATTTGGTCATTAACCAACAGGAATTATCACCACCACTCTGCAGTGAATTCTTCACTGTCCAGTCCCACTGGGATACATGCAGGGAAGGCATTCACTGGATCACAAAAAGGAACATTATTTGTACTTCAAAATTTGTAACCATCCCATATTTTACCAAGGAAGTCTGTCTAGGAATGAGCTGTAAATAATTATTTATCCCCCTCCTTCCCTGGGCTAATAAACCCATAGTAGCACACTGCTCTGCAAGACTCTCTCTTTTAGAGGTTTTCCTAGCCTCAGTATATTTGGTCCTGGGCTCCAATATGGCTTTGTGGCTCTAAATGTACTGAGTTTACGTAATCCAATGTCATTTTGTGTTGCTGCAAGAAGGGTTACGGGGCGGCGAGAGAACACAGCAACAAGACACTTTCTTGCTTGGTGCAAGAAGGAGCAAGAAAGAGCAGTTTATTGAAAGA
>JANRGV010115865.1:0-13553 GCA_024734035.1 Alethe castanea
GGGGCAAAAGGACGGTTATGTAGTCCCTGCTATAGACAGAAGGAGCTTTGCTTCTCACATCAGAAAATCAGAATAGGTATGTCAAATTGAAGGGATGCTCATATATTTCTATAATGCTGGAAACCAACCCTTCTGGAAGCGACTGGTGGATCTGGATACTGAGCATGAGGCAGTGTGAAAAAAGACTTCATTTTCAAAACCAAGCTTCTGTAAAGCCAGACCTCTTTATGATGTCAAAAGTGACAGAAAATCAAATGCTTATGAGTTGGACTCTTCTGAATCAGAGTGTAGCTCAACAGTACAATCCCACTGTAAAAATATTTACAGTTCCTCCTGTAAACCCCATAATAAATCACAAAAACAGATGGAATTTTAATTGAAAAATACATGTTTATAAACTAGCAGTTAGACCTTTAAAAAGAAATCAGACAGAACTGTGCTTTAAACCTACTTCAATGACATCCATGTAAATTTCAATATGAACTCCAAACCCACCAACTTTGAAATGACACTATGTTACCTTTCATGTTCTTAGTTTCATATTTGCAATGCATAAACATCAGGTGACTGATATTTTGATCAGAGGTATGCAGAGGAAAGATGCTTCAAAACAGCACACAGACTGTGTCAGTGTGCCAGTCACCCATCTTTTTTTGCCACAAAAATGGCAAAAGCTGCAACTCAGAGCTTTGTGTTCCACCAGCAGCTTGTATTTCAAAAATTCTAATGGCAATTCCCTGTATTAACCAAATCTCTTTGTCCAGTAAACATTTCCTCATTTTTTTTTTTAATCAAAAAATATCTGCTGATCTAACATACAGTTGCCTGCTGGACTTCCCCAAGGAAACAGAGAGGCAGCAAAATAGCCAGGAAAGGCTGCATTGGCATTTTCCTCCCCACCCCAACTCCCATGATAAAAGCTTGCTTCAAAGCAACTGATGCATGAATGAGACACATCTAAAGCCCAAGTCCATTTAAATGCTAGAGAGCAGAGATTACCATCCTGAAAAAACTGCAGAAGGCAATATAAGACCCTGAACTGCAGGGGAATGAGCTCAGTTTCTTCAGGGACCTGATCTGCAGGATCTCATGGGAGAATCCCTGTAGGGCTAAGATGCCCAGGAGACCTCACTGATCTCCTATGTGCCACACAGGAGAGGAGGGTGGCTGCCTAAGGACCTCAGGTGGAGCACAAGCCTCAGGGAAGAAGGGGGAGGAGGAGATGTGGGAAGGTGTCTGACAGCAACTCAGGGAGGCGCCTTTACATCAACAACAAATGAAGGAACAAACCAAACAGGCACTAGTAACTCAGAAAAAAAAAAAAACAAAAACAAAAAAAAACAAGAAGGAAATTCCGGGGAATAACAAGACAGTTTTATTCCAAACCTTGGGAAGAAAATGGAGCAGTACCTCCTTGACTCTATTTCCAGGAATATGAAGGACAAAAACACCCTTGCAAATGGCAAGGGAAATTTCCCAAAGGTAAAATGTGCCAAATCGACCCCGTTACTTCTGATGAAGCCACCGGCTCTGTGGATGAGGGCAGTGCAGCAGACACAATTTCCCTGACTTTAGCAGGCTTTTGGACACAGTCCTGCCTTAGCAGTAAGCAATCAAAAAGGAATCTTTTTGGCTCCAGCAATCAGGGAGGTGGGCAAGAGGGCTCCCACCTGAATGAGCCCAGGAGCTGACAACCAACTCTTGAAACCAAATAAAATCAAATGCAAAAGTCTTATGCCTAAGTATACAAGGGATACTTACAGGTTAAAAACCAGCTGTGGAACAGATGTCCTGGGGGTCCTAGTGAATACAAATAAGTAAGGCATCCTTACAATGATGAACTGTACAGTGGGCTGTGTTGGCAAGAGTGCATGCTAGCATTGGGAAGCAATCCACATTTTCTATATGATGTTCCTGATGCCTCAAACGGAAGCCCTGTTCCTGGTTTTCAGCTCCCCTGCAACAATTAAAGATTTTTTTTTTTTTTTTAAATGATGGAGAACACAATGACCTATGAAAAGAGGTAGATGAAGCTGGGTATGTTTGGACAAGAAAAGAGAGGCTTCTTATGACTTAGGGGATACCCATGGAGAAAAGGTAGCCAAGATCATCTCAGTGGGGCACAATGAAAGGAGTCAAGGCAGTGTCATCAGTTGCAGCAAGAGAAGTTGTATCTAAACACAAAAATAATTCAAAAATCCTACAATAAGGGTCTTCAGACACTGGAATATGTTTGTCCAGAGGAGCTGCAGAGTCTCCCTCTGCAGAGATCTTCCACACTTGAGTGCACAAGACTGAGCAATTCAATTTTATTTTGAAGTCAGCTCTGCTCTATGCAAGAGATCAGCCCTCCAGAGGTCCAGCGGCAAGTCTGAATCTCTGTCCTCAACAACAAAATTCTATGGTAAACGGAAGGTTGGGAAAAAAGAACAAACAGGACTACAGTGTGCATAATCGCAGAGCAACTGAGTCTGCATAATGCCTACAGATGATAAGGCTGCATATGGAAACGGTTTCCATGAAGTCTCAAAACTTTCTCCAAGAACATCTACTTTCTGCAATATTTCTATTTATAAAATAAAAAATTAACTTGAGCTAAGCTGATTATTGAAACACAAGGATTTCTTTGCTTCATCCTAATGTTCTGGATTTTGCTTGTAGCATATATAATTATACATATTATAATTATATTATAATATTATATAATTACATTTTCAATGACAATTTTTAAAACAAAACAAACCCTATGCCTTTAACTTGTCCCCAATAAACTGCATTCTCAGCTACAGACAACAGACCAATTGCACTACGTATTTCACTCACACGAACACATCTCTATCAATAAATGAATATATATATATGTATATGTATATATTTAAAGAAACTGCATTAAGAGGCATATGGGCTTTTCTTCAGAAAAGTAATTTCTGTGAAGTGCCCCTCTTGATCTGTGACATCACTTCAGCCCCTGACAAGATCACACACCTTTCTATTTCAGTAAGTTCAGGTTCAGTGTCCATGCTTACTCTAGAGGTCTACAGAATAAGACATAAAAATATCAGTCAATCTGCAGTTTGTCTCTACATGGCACAGTTTTTCCCAGAGTGATTCTTCAGACGATCTCACCAGAACAATGAAAGCAGCATGCAGTTTTGAAGTAGTAAAATGTTTTAAATAAGTAACATGTATAACTCTGCTACTCTCTAAATGGTAACCAGGTTTTCTGTTGCATGATGGGGGTGGGGGACAGAAATCCAGCACTGCAAATGATTAACATCTATTTCTCTTCTTTAAACTTTGAAGAATTTAGTATTACTACCTAGGTCCAATACAGAATTTAAAGTGCAATTCTTAAAATCACAGATGGGTGGAGAACTACAACCACAGTAGCAAGCAACAGATCTCCCCACAGACATCAGCATGGGCAAAGCTTTATCAGCAGTACCACCATTCACTGCACCAACAGATGTCAGTGCTCAAAGGCAGTGAGAAAAGTGACAGCAGTGTTAAAGACAGGTTCTGCATCTGCATGTGTCTATCACTGAATAGTAAAATTACTATCTCCTTAAGCACTACACTTTGAAAGCAAAATGGCTTTTTTTAGCTTGATATTCTTTTACACTAGCTACTTCCTATTTCCTTGGAAGAAAGCAGACCCTGAACAAAAGAAATTTCAAAAGGCAGAGATTTATATTAAGCAGAGAACTAAGTGAAAAAAAAGTATGCAGATACTTTTAAAAAATAGTCTCACAGAGGTCTGAATATTTATTAAAGAAGTAAGCCTCACTGATCCAATGTAATTTTATTGCAATGTTTTAAACTCAAAAACTGTTTTAAAAGCATATTCAATAAATAATCAAAAAAGAGGGTTTACGTTGCCAGGCAATATGATTACCCCTACACAAGTGAGATGATGTAAAGTTTGGGAATAAAGTATCAGACTTTTTTTGTTTCTATTTATTTATATGAAAAATACATAGTACTGCCTCTACCCTAAATGCCAGTATTATATATCTTCACATGAGAAGTGCAAAGCTGCATACTCTTCCATTAAAACTGCAACGTCTGTTTCTACCCAGTATCAGAGAAAGAAGTTGATTCTTCTAGAAGTATTTTTGAGATGCACACAAAGTCTTATAACAGCCAGATGTTCCACAGTCATCGGCTCATTCATTGCACAGAATCATTTTGGTCCTTTGCACAGTATTGTCTTCCATCTCTTCTGATTACCACCTATTTTGTTACCTGATTAGGGATTTGTCCTTAAAAGAAAGGGCCCAAATTTCATTTAAGTCAGAGTCCACTCACTTACTGTATTCCTAAAAACAAGTTTAGAACCAAGGTACATACAGCTTCCAAGAGGGAGTGGGAAGACAAATGAAAATAGATTTTATACCTGTAGTTACCCTTGCCTACGTGGCTGTGTATCTGTGTTCCCACAAGGACTGTGAATATAACATTCTTAAAACTTTTAACATTTATAACAATGTAACAGCAGGTTATGTGCTCATCCAATCTGTTTGAAAAGCTTTTAAAATCAGAGGCATCAAAATGAGCAATACCTGTATCTTCATAAACACCAGCTATAAAATCCAACCAGCTTACTGTGGAGAGTTATAGCAAATTGTCATATTATTTCATGCAAGCATTTCTTGGTTACAATAGAGCTTAAACTGAAGATTTCAAGACGCAAGAAAGGCAAACTGGGAGTTTTACTACCCTACATGCCTTCCTTCATAACAGCACTGGAGCACAGCTCTCAAGGGCTGCTTCAAAAGCTTACAAAGCTAGTGACCTAAACACAGAACCAGGGAGTCTCAGGTTTAACCTCCCCCTGCGGTAAAATAACGCATTTAGCAGCAGTTTAGTGGTAAAGCAAAGCTGCTCATGTGCAGTCATCATGAATCACAAAGTGAATCACACTCCAAAACTCAGGTTTAAACTGACCCTAATGAACTGACATGCCCATGCTGGAGACCTGCAGCACAGGTGGGAGCGAAGACAGCCTTCACACAACAACAGCCTCTGGTCTAGTGGGGAACAGCCAAACAGGAGCCAGGTATCCAGGTTCTGCTCCTAAACCTGGCACACTGTGCAGCCCTGTGTGAGTCAATGGACTGCTCTCAGCCCTAGAAAACCCAGCTGCTTCCCCTCAACAGCAAAGCTCCTGGACTCTGCAGGCAGGGCTGCGAGCACTGCGATGCAACTGCGGCTTAACCACAAGTCTGTGGAAGGTTTCATTTACTCTGGTTCAGGAAAGCATGCGCTTCATTACTCACCAATTGTGCTTTCATAACAGACTTGCAGACGTGATTAAAAAGAGTCATGGAAAACAGAAAAACAGAAGATGCCTCTCAGAAGTGTGCATACACCCTTTATAGCACGTGCTTAAAAAAGCCCAGACAACTCAGTGAAAAAAAAAACCCTGAAAAATGTTGTGGATAAAGAAGATTTTCACACTAAAGGAACCAGTATATTCAACATCTTGTACAGTGCCCATATTGCTTAATTTACAGTCCCTCATTCCCCGTCACCCCAATTATTTTCCCCACTTGTAAAATGGCAGTTCTATAAATAACTTAGAAAGAGACCACAAAATCCTTCAAAACTGAATGTCTAAAACATGCTTTACACAGAGACACATATGAATATTTGAACTTGTTAACTAAAAGACACACAACCAGAGTGTTTCATCATCCCTGTACCACCTCTGGTGGCAATTTATTGCCAGAGTAAGTGCTGCACTGTTAAGACAGAGCAAACACTGAATCAAAGCCACTTTCCTGAAGTATTGCTCTTACTGTGCCAAATGAGTTAGGAAGACAAATTTGTTATTTGTAAATAAAGGAAACATTTATCAAGATATTATCTTTAAGATGAAAACCGCAGAAATTTCCTCTCATGCTGGCTCCCTAAGCTAGAAAAAAACACCCCAACCTAATCAAAGAGGAAGTTTACACACTCAGCAATCCTCAGAGCAGTATGTTTCAGCCAACTTTAAGAAAAGGTCTGTCCATCCAACAGTCACACAGATCCCTCTGCAAGGACATTAATTATTTTCCACAAGAAGAGTCATCTTCTGTCTCTCCATGACTTCCTTTTCATAAATACTGTGTTTTCATTAACATTCAAAGAAGGTATCAAAGCTTGGCTGTCTATCACTCTTATTTGCTCCCTGAATGAGATAAGACTTTTTTTTTTAGTCTTAACAGTAGATTCTAATAAGCAGGTGGAATTTTTTCTGCTTCAGTTTGCCTGCAGCACAGAACTACAGCCTTAAGCAACTGTACTCACTAACATTATGATTTACTCTATTTCTTTATATTAATTGGCTGCCATAGGCTGCTATACTAGCATTAAAGACAAAATCATGACCATGAGAATATAACTTTTGCCAAAGTACAGGAGATATTCCATTTTAAGCTTTACCTCATGTCTTTACATCAGCTTATTTATTTCTCATAAAAAAAGAGTCCTGTGTGTCAAGAATTTGCATTTTGCCTTTACAGAAAGATAAAGAATTAATCATGTGCTTGTTCTGGGAGTTTTTTGGTTTTGGTGGGTTGTTTTGTTTTTTGGCTTTTTTTTTTTTAGTTGTTTTGTTTGTTGTTTGGTTTTGTTTTTTGTTTGTTTGTTTGTTTTCCATTTTTGTAAAAGCCAGATGTTTTCTACTGAACATTTAGAGCCTTTTCATTTTCCCCACAATTCTGAGGATCCAGTTATAAAGGACATTTAGTTAGTTTTGATAAATTTACCTGTTGAGAATACAGACCAAGCCTGAGGATAGGAAAATTAAATATTCTTCTTAGCACACAGAAAACAGGTGCAAGGCTGTAAAAACATAAACTAGCAACACACCCTATTCCAATCACATATGTTTATGGTCACACAGTGAAACACTCCTCCAACTCATGATCAAAGTTCAAATCCAAGATCATTTGACTGAAGGGAGGCTACGAGGTTCTCATAAAAAAACCCCAAACAAACAAAACAAAACAAACCCAAACAAAGCAGCACCTGAAACAAGTCACCTGAAACAATGTCCTTTCTTAAAAAGGAAGGTCCCTAAGAACCCAGGGGGTCTTAGCAGGAGGAACCTTAACTTGGCAAATATATACCCTATTTCATTTTTTGGGAACATAAAGATATCTCAGACCATTCTCTTCCTCTTTCCTCTCCTTTCAAATGCAGTGGCTTAGTGGGGGTCCACTGCATCCCCTGTGGTCAGACCTTCACTAAACCATTTCAGCTCCCTACCCTGCCAGGCCACAAACCCAACAAAAGCAGGGGTAGTTTCATGTCTGGCTGGCAAGTTGAGCTGGCTCTCCATAGGTTCTGCCAAGTGCCAGATACAAGACTGTGCTTAATAGAGTCACTGAATCATACTCAGTAACACAGCCGAAGCTTCTCTGCACCCTGTAGTGCCGTTAACCCTAAGCAAACACTTTAACTTATTGTTTCGTGACATTTTTGATATCATAAGGCAGCCCCAGCCACCTCCAGCTTACTACCATCATATGTGATTCCCATCTTTAGGCACTTTATTCACCTCCCCAGTGACTTTTATAAAACCTTTAAAAAAAATAACAACCACAATAAACAGTATTTATCAGGAAGGAAAGCACTACCAAACACTCAAAAAGAAACAGCAAATACAAAACTACTGATGATTACAAGTAAATAAACAAAGCTATGGGTGAGGAAAAAAAACAAGATTAATTTTAAACTTCAACAAACTTAATGACAACTGCAAGATATCAGCATTAAAGTCACAAGATATTTCAGGAAAACTTTCGAAATGCATTGATTGCATCATCAGCATGTTGGCAGGAATCACCACATTGCTTACTCAGTACATGTCAACTCTTTCCCTTTCACTGAATCATGTTCTTAAAGAAATGTACCATCAGGGAATGCGTCTTTTTCTGTTTGAAACCCAAACTAGCAATACTTAAACCGCTGCATTTTAACAGTTCCCTCTCCTATGAAGGTCCTCACAACCTTCCTCTCAGTAAAAGGACTCTGAATTTTGGTCTACAGCAGCTAGGGCTTCAGTAATTCCTGCTTCTGTATTTCCTTTCTCCTTTTCTGTTATGAGAAGAGGGGTTGGGAGGTAAACCTCCTGAAGGGAAATGCTTCATTCTGCTAAAGAAGGTTATTACAGGAGACAGAACCTTTGCTCTGCAAAAGCCTCATTGCAGCGATTCGGTTTTAATGGAGAACTTAGGCAAGAAGATCAGACACCAGCTGCTAAGACACAGCTACTCAAAGAAATTTCATACCTTTCATCCACCTGTTTCTTCACCATAGCCAAAACTAGCACCAAGTCAACCCTTTCATTAATGCCTTTGACTCATCAACCTGACAGAAAGTTCAGCAGAAATCCAGCCAGTTCGTTGTTTTTGTTTTTTTTTTTCTCTTACAGTTTTCAGATTATTTACTGAGCTGAAGCAGCTTGTGGAGGGATGCAGTGGAAGTCACAGAAAGTAGATAGTGGGAGAAGGCAGTCAAAAGTGGTATGAAGAGACTTCTCCTCTCCCAGTAGAAAGAAGTGACCTCACCTTGTCACGTAAACATTCTCATAAGGAAACAAAACCCCATCCAGCCTGGCACTGGACCTTCCTGAGCAGCAGCACCAGGATACCAGGCAGTAGGAAATCAACTGGAGGAAGCATGCAAGAAGACACAAGGGGCCAACTGCCTTTCTACAGCAGTGAGGGACCAACCATAATTTTGCCATCACTTCTTATTAATAAAGAGATCTGATTATGTCCAAGTATTTAATATCAAGGAGATATTTGATCTCTGATTAGTGCATTATTTTCAAGCTCACAAGCTTTCTTTTCTCAAGATACCGATGAACATCTCTGTAACATTACTGAGACTTCCACCTAGGCTGCATAAAAGTCCCCATAGAAAATGAAAACTGAGGACTTAGGAAGCTTCAGAATTCACACTATCAATGCCACCTCAATCCAGTTCTTTACAGAAAGACAGGGAGGGAAGCTGCAGAGTCTGTTTTGTGGACTTGCAACCACTGCCCTGTTGAGCTCAAAGGACTGGTGCTCAAATTCCTCTCTACAGGACTTGTACTACAAGACTGCAACAGCTGAGAGCTGTGCAAGCATTTGAAGCACTGCATGACCATGCTCTTCAGACTTTGATTCCAGTTTACCAGGGAGGCTTTTATCCTGAAAACATGCCCAAACAGCTCTGATCAATAACGTGAACAGTTTCCAAGCTAGTTACCTTGTACAAGAACAGCACAGCTGCATTAGTATGGTGATCCACCAACACCAAGTGCTTGCTATTCAGAAGGATTAATTAGTCTGGGCAGAGCACTGCACTAATGTGATTATATAGCTTATAGCACCTGAGCTAGCTCATTCATCGTTTCTATTCCTTTGCTCTGATATAAAAAGAGCTTAGGTTTTGCTGTTTTCTTAGCATCTAAATAGTCCCAGCACCTTTTTTTTTTTTTTCCTTGGAAGAGATAGGAATGAGACTTGGAGAAGACTCAAAATCAGATTTTCCTAATTAAAATAATGCATCTCCTGCATTCATAGCCTCTCTCCACTATTATAATCCTCTTCTAATCATTTCTTTTCCTTGTATCAACTACTTATGCACCTGCAAGTCTTCCCTTAACATCAGGAATAATGATGTCCAGCCATAATCAATGGTGACAAGAACAGGAAGACATTGCACTTGAGTGGAATGGAATCACCACTGCCTTCCACTCCTCCTTTTTTCCAGGCAGGGAATGGATACCACAGGAGATACTTGCTCAAAAGAGGGGCCACCTCTAAAAGCAATGAGGGGCAGAGCAAGAATACAAACCACAACCTCCTCATCCACAGTCTGGGGCTCCTGTCAGGACAGGGAAACAGAGACCAGTGTGAGGCATACCAGGGACCCAGACCTTGCCCAAGTCATGGGAGCACTGGAGGAACTGACTGAAGAGCCTAAGTTCTGGCAAATGCAAGTGTGTTAGTATGCTCAAAGAGTGCTTCTTGGCTCGAGCCTTCCTGAGGCATCCTGCATGAGGACAATGCTCAGGGCAGGCAACATTAGGCCATCCAGTAAAAAAAAGAACAGCAGCCACAAGCAACTGACAGCAGTTGAAGAGCAGGAAGTACTGGGGAAAGCCCCACTGCTGGCAGTACTGCTCTTTCTTCTGAGTTTGCCTGTAGCACAACAGAATAGAAACAGAGGACTAGCACAGCACCCAGCAGTATCTCTGGCCCCTTCCCTGCACAGACACACCTGCACACCTGCAGCCAGGACCCAGAGATACAACACAGCAGGGCAGTTCCCACACACAGACCTTGAGAGCAACCATATCCTTCTGACAGAGTGAAAAGCAGTGATAGCAACAGGATCGCTACCTCTTCACATTTCCACAAGTATTTTCCTTGCTCAATAAGCATTTCTTTTTCTTTTTATTAATATTATATTGGTTTAAATACTAAGAGAGTTTCAAGAACCTTTCTATTTCCTTCCTGGTTTAAGTTTCACCCTGGTGGGTTTTTTTGTTTTTTTTTTTTGTTTGTTTGTTTGTTTTCTCCTAATATAAAAGAGCAAGCTGAAGAAAAACTGGTAAAAATTTCTAGAACAAAACTTGGCTAAGAAATGCTGTAAAGTCACGGCATTTCATTGCTTTGTGATTGCAAATGATATTGTACTGCCTGGACTTCTAAACATGCATGTCAACTTAAAATTTAAAACAGTAAATGGACAAAACACCTCTAAGGTATCTTTTCTCTCAGCTTTATGTCAGCATGTTGATGGGATGGAGCCCTTCCAAAACAGAAATGCAGGGAAGAACAACCTTATTTTTTGGCATTCTTCTCCTTTAAAGTAACTTGCTTCCTTCTCTAAAAAATACCCACAAGAGTAGTTTCAAATTTTGAGTTCTAGATATATAACATAAAGTGGACAATGCAGATGCAAATTCCAGGTTCAAAAGAGTATGAAAGCAGAAAGATTCTTAATTCTTGCATCTCCAGCATGCAACTACCAGGCACAAAGCGAAGAACTTGAAGGGATAATTCTGGCTTCTGTGCATTTAGAGTACAAAAGTTCATACTTTAAAAAGATACAATTTAAAACTATTTAAAGTTCTAAAACTAAGCTAAAAAGACCGCAGGTTATAAATCCATCTTGACACTAAGGTAACAATATTAAAAAAGGGGAATAAAGCTTGCAAAAAGACAATGAGAAAAGCAACAAAAAAAGCCAACACGTGAAACAATGTGAAGCAAGTTAGCACAGAACAGAAACATTGTTATACTGTCAATAGAAAAAATGCATTCATTGAAAAAGACAAAAACCAAACCAGGCAAAGTACTGCAAAAATACTAAAGCAAGTAAGGAACCAAGATGCTAAGGTCACATAGTGATTTAACAGGAAAAGAAACTCCCAGAAACACCACATAGTATTGAGGACTTAAACTGAGGTATGAAGGAAAACAAAAATCTGGAACTAAGTGCAGTCTCTGTGTCATCTCCGATACTTAAACAGCCAAAACTCTGGTTTGGGGAGGCTTCTGAGAGACTGATGCTATGTGGAAGTGAGGAGAAAGAGGATGGAAAGGAAAGCAAAGAAGAAATTGAAAAGATGCTGGCTGTATGTTTGTATGTACACATACACATGAATATCCACATGTAATAAAAGGTAACTCAGACTAGCTGCCACACAGTGGGTCCAGCAAGACAGCAGCATATTTAAGTGTTATCTTCCTCCTCCTGTTTATTTACTTGTTGCAGTCTTCTGTACCGCAGAATAATGTACATCAGGTCTGGAGCCTCATTACTTCTAAATACTTCTACATGGCAATTTCACATAGCTGGAAAAAGAGTTTGCTGGTATTTGTAACTTTCCATATGCTTTAGGGAGGCTGCATGACTAAACCAGAAGACAACATAGTCTCTGCACACTTCAAGATGTGGTCTGTACCAGGTACTCCTAAGAGTTTCTCCCTTCAAATTACCTTTGCATTGGAACATACTGATTATGACTTATAACTATGCTACACAATTTGCTGAAATAGGTAAAATGACACAAGGACTCCAGAGCACAGAATACAACTTGATAATTGTGAGAGCTTGTTATCTGATGCTCCATGCAATATCACAGCTCACTTTTCAGAGCACTTGTACAAACGCACAACAAAAATAAATAATTTTAAATAAGGCTAACCAGATTCCCCAAATACTGAAATACTCTGTAGTAAGTCTCATGCCTATCTCATTTCCATCACCACAGAACATGAAAA
This sequence comes from Alethe castanea, assembly GCA_024734035.1. Taxonomy (NCBI): domain Eukaryota; kingdom Metazoa; phylum Chordata; class Aves; order Passeriformes; family Muscicapidae; genus Alethe; species Alethe castanea. Next base: position 12,279 of record JANRGV010115865.1, read on the forward strand.
ATATACTACTAAGTAATTCATAAACCCTAATCTCTGCAGGCAGCTGAAATTGTCAGTTCGATAAATAAACCAACCAGCACTGATGGGAAGTTGAACTGTATTATCAAGGAAATTCTTCTTCTGCCAGAGAACCCTGTCAAGCTCTGCCCATGACAGCATTACCTAGACACAGTTTGGAGAATTTCCGTAGGGAAGGATTTAAACCGGTACCTGAACCAACCGAACAGCAGGACCGAAAAAAGGCGGTTGAAGGAATTTGTCAAAGCACACACAGCTCTGACGCTTTACCACTAAATATAAACCGACTGTATTTCGCCAAACGCCCTCAACTCTTTAGCCGGCCGGTATCGCTGAATAGCGAGCGGCACAAACCCGACACAAGACCGCGACACCTCCGGAGCGCTGCACCGCACCCGCACCCGCACCCGCCCGGCGCCGGACAGCGCCGGGCAGCGCCTCTGCCAAGAGTGCGGCACGGGCAGGGCTCCGTGCCCCGCTGGCTCCCGCACCACGCGCAGGCATCCGACGCTCATCGCCCGAGCCCGGGACGTCCCATGGAGAGAGCAGGCGGACCCGCGCCTCCCTTCCTCCCCGGCGTCGCTGTCCCCAGCCCTGGTGCCCCGCGAAGCTACCCATAGCCTGCCGACCCTCGCCGGGCTTTGCTTGCTCCCTGTTTTTCGGAGCAACAGCTGGGGGAACCTGGCAGCACCGGGAGGGAGGGAGGCGCAACCGGCACGGAGCGGGCAGCGCGGGCGGGAACGCACCGCGGGATGCGAGGATGCAACCGCGGACGACGCCGCCGACCTCCGCTGCGGCTACCGGGCGACAGCCGGCCAGAAAGACCCCCTTCCTGCGGGGAGGAGGCGCCAGGAGGGGTCAGGGGTCCCCCGAGACCGCCACCAGACGCGGCAGCGACCTGTTGCCCCGCGCGGGAGTGAGGAGGCGCATTCCCCGGAGCGGGACCGGCAGCCGCCACCACCCACCTCTTTGATCTTCTCCCTCCTCTGCCGGACGTCGGGGTCGGCGGGCTCCTGCCCCACGGCTCCGACGGGCTGGCGGAAGAGGCGCTGGGGCAGCCCGGGGGCGCCCGCCTCCTTCCTGCCGCGGGCGTCCTGCAGAAGTTTCTCCTTGTCCTGGCGGATGTCTCTGCGGATCTCCTCGGGCAGCTTCTGCAGCGTCTCCTTGGCCTCCCGCAGAGCCCGCTCGTGGTCCGCGCGGATCCGCTCCAGGCTGCCCGCCCCGCCTGCGTCCGCCGCCACCGCCGCTGCCGCCACC